>JAANSN010000140.1:0-87207 GCA_036850665.1 Dicranocentrus wangi | reverse complement strand
AAATGTGGATGTTGGTACAGGTGGGACGACGGGTGTGATGATGACTCGACTGACCTGATAAACGACAACAATACGGCATTATTATAATACTATTTTACATCACAACACGGCATTATTATACTTTAAAAACTGGAATACACATATAATGTTATTTTATGTGATATCCGGTTAGACTCACCTCTTGAGTTTTATCGATATGATACCGACCACCTCCAAATCCTCTCACGACGGGGAAGGGGGAGCGGGATTATGATTATGGGCTGGCCTGATGAATCACAACATTGTCATTATTATACTTTTTTACATCGCAAAATCGCATTATAATATTTTTTTAGATCACAACATGGCATTAATATACTTTTTTACATCACAACACGGCATTATTATAGTTTTAAAAATTGGAATAAACATAAGATAACTATTGTGATATCCGGTTTAACTCACCACTCTTTGTTGACTATTGTCGATGAGAACTCGACCACCTCCAAAATTAACCCTATTGAAGCACGTCGATATCCGTTTGTAGTAGTATCATTAAATGTGGATGTTGGTACAGGTGGGACGACGGGTGTGATGATGACTCGACTGACCTGATAAACGACAACAATACGGCATTATTATAATACTATTTTACATCACAACACGGCATTATTATACTTTAAAAACTGGAATACACATATAATGTTATTTTATGTGATATCCGGTTAGACTCACCTCTTGAGTTTTATCGATATGATACCGACCACCTCCAAATCCTCTCACGACGGGGAAGGGGGAGCGGGATTATGATTATGGGCTGGCCTGATGAATCACAACATTGTCATTATTATACTTTTTTACATCGCAAAATCGCATTATAATATTTTTTTAGATCACAACATGGCATTAATATACTTTTTTACATCACAACACGGCATTATTATAGTTTTAAAAATTGGAATAAACATAAGATAACTATTGTGATATCCGGTTTAACTCACCACTCTTTGTTGACTATTGTCGATGAGAACTCGACCACCTCCAAAATTAACCCTATTGAAGCACGTCGATATCCGTTTGTAGTAGTATCATTAAATGTGGATGTTGGTACAGGTGGGACGACGGGTGTGATGATGACTCGACTGACCTGATAAACGACAACAATACGGCATTATTATAATACTATTTTACATCACAACACGGCATTATTATACTTTAAAAACTGGAATACACATATAATGTTATTTTATGTGATATCCGGTTAGACTCACCTCTTGAGTTTTATCGATATGATACCGACCACCTCCAAATCCTCTCACGACGGGGAAGGGGGAGCGGGATTATGATTATGGGCTGGCCTGATGAATCACAACATTGTCATTATTATACTTTTTTACATCGCAAAATCGCATTATAATATTTTTTTAGATCACAACATGGCATTAATATACTTTTTTACATCACAACACGGCATTATTATAGTTTTAAAAATTGGAATAAACATAAGATAACTATTGTGATATCCGGTTTAACTCACCACTCTTTGTTGACTATTGTCGATGAGAACTCGACCACCTCCAAAATTAACCCTATTGAAGCACGTCGATATCCGTTTGTAGTAGTATCATTAAATGTGGATGTTGGTACAGGTGGGACGACGGGTGTGATGATGACTCGACTGACCTGATAAACGACAACAATACGGCATTATTATAATACTATTTTACATCACAACACGGCATTATTATATTCCTCTTTTCGCTTATATCTTTTTATTCTGTGTTCGGTCAACCGTTTACAATTAATCCGCATGGAATTGCAATGCAATCCGCCGTTTTCGCCGAAATGCAATGGAATCCGCCCTTTGCGGCGAAAAATGCAATGTGCGAGTCATGCTCTGCATGCCTTTCGTCCACTGCATTCTCTTGTGTTGGCCAACGATGAGACATGTATTAGATAACTCGTGCGTGCATGCATAGGTGGCGTATGCATGCAGAGTTGGGAAATTGTGGTAGGAGGAGAGTACAGTATATAACACTGAACAGGGATAGGCAGCAGGTATACAGAAGTGGTAAGGGCAAAGCAGATGGCGGCAGTAGAAAATCCAGGGGCACGGACATTCAAGTATTAATATATCTGATTATTCTTTAATCAATTTTATATTATACTGTACTTGAAATAAGGCTATCAGTAAATTAGACGTAATCAGGTTTGTGCTTTCAAAGTTATAAAAGGGGAGACTCACTCTCAATGTTATTATATTACCGATGACTGGTAACGATTCAGCATTTTGGTTGATGAATTCAGCTTTTTCTATTTGATGAATGCAAGCTTGTATGTATTTCGTATACGCTGTCGTTCTAATAATTTTAATGACACGATATAGTTGAGCTAGAAATGGAAACATCGCATGTCAACACCATACGTATGTCAACATCAACATAAAAGTTCCTTGTTTTACCAAACCCCTTTTTAAAGGCTGCAACATCCTCAGGCAGGTATGTAATAATAATGATATCAGTTGGAAAATTGCAATTTACTTGGAAATGTGTGCTACAGCAAGCCTTTTCTGGGCGTAGGAGAATCCTTTTTTATTCAGTCAGAATTGCATTCAACAGCCACTCCCATAATTCAAAGACATGTATACAAGGTGACATTAATAATATTTGAATTTCAAGGAAAAGGCGAAATCAAGTCACAAACTTGTTGCGTTCTCAAAACGAAAAAGAAATCCTATATTTCCCGAAAGCCTCTTTGCTGACCTGACATGCCTCCCGACAAACATCCAGAGTGCAATAATTCACAGTGAATACGTAAATAATAAAGTAACAAAAATGAAATATTGCAGATATACCTTTTTACAAAGAAATAAGAAGCAGCAGCAGCAGCAGGAAATAACCTTTCGTCTTGATTATTATTTCATGCAAAAGGCAAAGGAGCGATATTCCAGGGAGAGTATTAGCATCGCCTGTAGTATGATGCTGATGGTGAGGCTGGAGAGTGGAGAGATGCAAAAGAAAAAAACTACTCAAATTTAACATTTGCAATTCCTCTTGAAAATACCTCGTAGTGCTAAATATCCCATTCAATATTAATTTTTCTATCATTTAATATTGTAGATGGAAGCCAGCACAAGTTGTTTGCCAGGGATTTGCCAGGTAGCTCGACGGACGATGCGAAATATATTGGCATGCGTGATCTGCTGCCACTCAAGTTGCGAATACTCGTCGGATTTCAAGTGTTGGATTCCTCGCGTTTTTTTACCTGTTCAACTCGTTTCATAAATTTTTCCATAAGATGACACAATAAGTACAAGCAGCCAGCGGTGGTGTGTAGCCCCGGACGGACGGAACGCAAAGGGAAGTGTATCGGCCAGGTATATCAAACTGAGGATTTGCCATGTGCGTGCACTTTCCTAGTCTGCTTGCACCACCATATTATATCCTGTGTTCCTCCTAGTTGCCTGTGCTCACTCCATATAAGTAACTCCGGGAACTCGCAGTCAACTTGCTACCACTTTCGCTAAGGGAAGGCGAATCATGGCAATTGGCAGTGCAGTGCTCTGAAAGTACAAGTTGCTGAATGAGGTTCACACAGCTGCTTTACTTTTCCTCCTCTCTCCTCAACCAACTCCTCGGACTCCTTTAGTAAAGACGAGATTTTTGGGTGTTCAGCTTCATTCGGTTATCAGACCGTGCCGAACAAAGAATTCTTGGGTGATCCTCCTCCGTCTCTCTAGACGACGATTCCAGCTTTGGAAAAAGTTAGTTTCCTTTTTGTCAGAACTTGAGGTCTAAATCGCTAAGCATAATTTCCCTGTTGATATATATATATACACAATACCCACTAGACGACATTATTTCCCTCCTGTGTAGTGGTTGTTGTTGAGCAGGATTTGAAACTTTTGATTTTTAGTTTCATTTTTTTTATATTTTCCCAGCATCCTCAGTTTGGTCGTATACAATTTTTGATTAAACTTATAGGAATTCCAGTGTTTGTGCATTAGAAAAGAACACTCTGTCTGAGCCATTGACTGACTGTGACTGATAAAGTAGGTTAGTGTATTCCAAAGACAAAAAAAAATAATTAAAATTCCAAGTGCAAGTCATCCTCCCTGAAACAATTGTCGGTGTACACATGAGCAAGCAAAATGTAATGAAAAGTAGGGGTTCAATTTCAATTTCGACGAACTGCAACCTCCTCCTGTCCCGTTGTTACAAACGTTAGTCGCACAAGGACACGACGGATTCTGGGTAAGAGAACACTTTCACTTTCCATTTGATTAAAGTCTTGCAATTCAATATGAACACGTGATAAGCCCATATGTACAACTGGTGCAAGTTTGTTAGGGCTTATAGTTGGGAAGGTGATGATGAGAAAGGGTGGAGACAGCGTTGAAAGCTACAATTCCTTGAAAGATCCTATTTCCAAATAAAATCTTACGTATCCCCGTATGTACGTTGTCGTCATTGGTGCAATGTGAGAGATGCCTGTCTAGTAAAAAAAAAACTAGTGAACAGGGCGTAGGGGATTTGCGACGTTGAGACCGCAGGTGAGTTTAATTGGTATGACCAGAGCTAACAGTCCCACAAATCTCCCAACTGTCCCCAACCGACCCCCGCCACCCGCCCGCTCCCCGTGGAACTTAATAAGAAAGTGTTTCAATTGCCCACATAATAACTTTTTCAGAGGATGTAATGGTCCGGGAATATGGGAATTCGCTTTTGTTTATCCAAAAAGTACAGCTATTACTCCTCTGCAAAACTTTCCTCTTGAAAAATTCAGGGGAAAAACGTGTAGCACAAAAGCAGAGCGACATACTGATTGCGAGTGAGTGAGCTAATCCATACTGCATTGATCTCCCTGCTGGCATATTTCGTGATCAGACTTGAAATGCTTGAAAAGTTTTCGTTTTTTGGAGGAAAAGTTGAGGAGGATGCATACAGAATCCCGTGTAATTACCTCTAGAGTGCAGTTTCGATCACCCCAGTTGTCAAGACTAATGGTGGGTAGGTGTTTTGGATGGAAACACACTCTTTTTGTGCAAAGTTACACACACACCCGTACTTACCATAACTTTGCTGATCCAAATAATAAGTTTTCCCCCGTTTCATCTCGATTCATTCCCTCGTACTCATCGTCAGTCAGCTCCTAATCTATTGACAAGTGGCATTGAGTGTGGAAGCCACAACTGACAACCGGCTGCCGATGACATTGGCAATTTTCCCATGAAACTGCTGCAAAATTCTTTTTGTCAATAAAATGCATTTCTGACGGAGTGAAATCACTTTGTAAAAATGCGTCCGCTCCTGTATACTCACAGAGCCGACCTCTCACATCATCAAAATAAAATGCAAAGTTTGTTCCCACATTTTATAGCTCAAACTGGGAATCATTCACATTTTCACTTGCTGTATGTAAGCCAAGTGTCGCCTTTTACTTTTACCCAATTCTCTCTGTGCATCGCGTCACAGTCACACGGGACTTTTTTTCGAAGAGATCCTAGCTCAAGCTCTGCAGTTTAGTAATGACATTAACACATTTGTATAAATTTATGGCAGCCGTGACCACTCTTCTTGCTAGTAGCCGATATCAGTTAAAGCTGATGCTCCTTCCTACTTTGGTGTCAGAAACGGTCTGTGAGCCTTCCCGTTGTCCCATGTTGAGTTTAGGATAGGAAGGAAATTAGTTGGCGGAAAAAATCTATTAAAATACTGCTCGGATAAGGTTTCCTTGCGACGATGATGCACCAGACGGGAGTCCTTCCTGTTCCGTGTGACCGACAAAATCCCCAACGCTCTTCATTTTTTGCCTTCGCCCACACAATGCAATGTATGAGGAGCATAATGTTTATGAAATCGGATATTATGGCAACATTGAAATTGATTTTTATCGAATTCTCATGCACTTATTATTTTACCCTGCTGCACTAAATAGTGTAACCTCGTGTACAGTATACAATATTATTTGATCCTGTATCACACTTTGAAAGCAGGGTACGTGAGTGAGTTTTGCACTTGAGCTGCTCCATGTTGTGGATTTATCTACAAATAGCAATTATTTTAGAAGGTTCTTCTCGGAAAACTAAATAAAGTTGTGTAGTAGCAAAGCTTAAATAATAATAACCGTTGGAGGAAAGTCACGCGTCGGACTACTTACAATTAGTTTAGTGTTTTTATCAGTTTTAGCATCAGCTCCCCCTGCTTCCCATGCTCACATTTTTGCCGTCGCTCGCTGATGCTACGTACGTGGATGTACAAAGTGATTTCTTCCACTGTCTACTCGGATTTCACATGTCGTCTTTCACACTTTCCCTAGCTCTCCTGTAACTCTCAAGTAATTTTTTCTCCCAACGTTTTTAGACTTCCATTCCATTGGATGGGAAATCATTGTGCGAAAACTTGTCCACGAGAGCATAATGTTCTTCTTACAATCCTCGCATAAAATGCATGTACTTGTGTGTGTTTCCCGTAATTGGCCCTTAATCAATACCCGAA
Source organism: Dicranocentrus wangi (assembly GCA_036850665.1). NCBI lineage: Eukaryota > Metazoa > Arthropoda > Collembola > Entomobryomorpha > Entomobryidae > Dicranocentrus > Dicranocentrus wangi. Next base: position 80,731 of record JAANSN010000140.1, on the reverse strand, counting down.
ATCATGAAAATCATTCAAAAATCAGCTTCGGCAGACCCAAGGCACACTAGATTTGTGTCAAGTTTTCTTGTTGTCATGTTTGTCTGGAACGCTTGACGTCCTGTCAAGACCACAACGTTTTGTAGAAATGGTCGAGGAGAAAGAAAAGTCGCGGTGAAGAATCCAAGTCGGTTATTTCCAAGTTAACTGAAAAAAAACCATATGAAAGCAACAGTTCCCCCAATCAGGTAACTTGTGTGTCGGTGTCGGTTGTCACTACCTTTTCTTCCTCGTTTAGGATTTACCCTCATGAAAGAGAGCGGAAGCAATAGAAATATTTTTCCTCCTGATTCTAACAAGAAGACCCAAATTGACAGCCGTGTTTTCCGAATGATCATGATGCAGCATGATTTGGGAATTTTATCAACTGGTATCAAGGTCGGTCGGCTGGCGAGAGAGAACTGTAGATAAACTTTTTTCCCCGTTCCCCCAAGGCTTTTTCTCTGCGTGTGAGTCACTTCACTTACTCACCATTTACTCACACTTAATAAATTTCAACTGGGATGCAGCAGTGCATTAAGAAAAATTTATAGAATTTAACGGTTCCCCTAAATTACCGTAAAGCTATAAGGGAGAAGAGAGAAGAGCCAGTAGTAGTCCACTGCAAATGAGCCAAATCCCAGAAGCCAAGTGGAAAGCTTAATGGCATTTAGGCGGCTAAGGCCCCGAGTAAAAGTGTATTTTACTGTACAGACTGCAATAAAAAATATGATGCCTACCTTTTACATTCCGGTGCGGTGGTTTTGTACGGTGGTGGTGGTACGTACACTTACTATTTCATCTCCCTACGATTTTTTCCCCGAATGGAAAGAATAGTCAGCTTTATTGATATGACAGGCTGAAAGGACTGAGCGACTTGCCCGCTTTATCTGACATTCCTATATAACCGCTCTCTCTCTCTCTCTTGAAGCAATTTTCGTAATGAACAAGAAAATTCATGGTAGACATAAGCATCCTAAAGGATCCTAGACTGGCCAAGTTTATTAGAGTGACATCCACAAAATTCCTGTTTCGCCAAAGCAGAAGATTCAATTAAACGAAGACAGATTACAATCAACGACGGTTGACTTTTGATTCCGCCCTTATCTTTCTCACGAGACATTTCCTCCGTTTTTCGGGATGTTCCTCCAATTTATTTATTGTTATCCCGTGTTTCCCTCTGCACAACGCGATGACCATGACAGACCATTTTGTTCCGTGGATCCTGGACTTTTTCCCCTTTTCAGATGGGTACCATACTGCGTGCATGCAACTACTTACTTACGTACTTGGTTATCGGACCGCTGAACTTTCCGCTTGCACGTACTTTGTTGTTGCTGGTATTTGCGTCTGACGGAGATAAAAATTAGCTGGGAGAGGGAAACAAGGAGCAACTTTCCTTTTTGGAGAAAGTCAGCCACCAAAGGAAATGTCTATATGCTTTGCCTAAAAACAATAAAATAAATCGCCAAACAGTGGATCTCTGAAGAATTTTCCCGGAGATTCAAGCTGGTTTCCGCCGGCAATACGAAACTTGTTGTAGAGTTGTAGTTGGAAAATTTCTTGAAGGTTATCTCTCCTTTGTTATGGCTCCCTGAAATGATACAAAAGGAAGTTTGGCAAATGGTATCCGTAACTACGTCGAATAAGTAGGCATTCACGCGTATTTTAAATGGCAATTTTTAAGTTACGGAGTCTGTTTCTCAAAGGATCTAGCATAATATTCCACACACTCAACAATTTTATTAAAGTGGGGGTGACGTGGACGGTATATTCATGCACCCATTTCACAAACACGGCAAATTTCTCGATGCTCACGGTGATAGTTTGCTATTTTATGGTAGTCCAATTAAATTGTCAGGAAAAGCACAATATTTCGAGGGGGTTTCTGGTATTCTGGTTTAAATGCTTTCTTCCGCATACCCAATTCAGTCAAAAGTAAATAGGGAGAGGGAAACGAACAAAAAAAAATCAGAAATCACTAACCTCATCACATCACAGGCAGACGGATACGGGCTCATGTCGTATTTTTAAACTGCAGTAAAAGCAAGCCCCATATGTCCTCATCATCTTTACGGTTGACCAGCCCTTTGAACAGGAGACTTGGAAAGGTACCCGCTCATGGTGTAAATCCACTGGTGTTGTACCCATTTCTCTGCATTTATTGTTCCCTTTCTTCGAGGACAGTGTAGTGGAATGTCGTGCTTTATGTACAACAAGCAACGCTCGCGTATTATGTTGTACTTTTGTTTGAAGTTTGAAGCTCCTCTCGTATTTTTACTGGTGCTGACAGTGAGAAAAACAGATTTTTATAATAATTTTTCCTTTTTGCACGAAGCTATTTTCTTATTTTCTGGTGTGATACCCGACATGAGTCTATTTTCATGGAGGGAGGCAGAATATGAGAATATGAGGCATTTTTTTTCTAGCAGTGTATTGTCTACATCAAGATCATGCTGAGTTTTGAACAAGTTGAAAAATAACAAGAATGGAAAATACGGGTGTTTTTATTTCTTGAAGAAAACATCCTAACATTATTACGTTTTTTATATCCTTCTCTCTTTTCTTCAATCTACGTCATGTGTGAGCAGCAACCTTGTTTAATTTGTGGCTCAAGTGGTGCGGTGCCTTTCCCATTCCCTTTTGGTACCATCTTTTTGCAAGGAAAGTAAGTACATGACATGTGCAAATAAAATTGTATATAGATACTGGATAGCACTGGATTATCCTTTTTGAGGTAAATACTTACTCACTTCCTTTCGAATACTAGTTACTAGTTTCCAGCCAAAACTCTTGTTTTCCCAACGAATATTTTTCATCTTTTCAAAAAGCACAACACTCCACTCCGTCGGGATTGAAATAGGAGTGGGACCTACAACATGTGTTCCACACACACGGCATGTATTACACAGTGTTGCTTGCTAGAGGTTCGAACATGATATATGTAGAGATGTAGGTGTAGCCCGGAGAATATTTCATATCATCTTGGATTTCATCTTGTCATGCTCTTTTATTCATAGTTGTTAGCTAGCTATTAGTTGCTCTGTGAAAGTTTGTCTAGGAAAATTTCTCTATTTATTACTACGTCAGTAGTAGGAAGCCGTTGCCGAAGTTGAGCATCATCCAGCCAGAGAGTTGAGTCAATATCCCCCGTGAGGTATTCGAACGGGGATAGATTTCAAGTAATTTAAAGATAGACAACTTTTTCCGAGATAAGTTGTTTTTGATACTTTCACTCGTCTTGATTGCATAAGCATGTCCTGGAACTCGTGGAAAATTGAAAATGAGCATGGTATCAAATTGTTCCAAGTAAATTTCAGGTTTCCAAAAACTAATTCTCCACTTGCCCCACCCCCACACATGGTCTCTTGTGACATCAAATCTGATGGAATATGGTAACTTTACGACAGGGTTTAGCAGACTATAGTTCCGAACATCCATTTTTTACTGTATATATGCTGTAAAGAAAAAGGGCTGCGACATCGATTTTTTTTTCACGTTGCATTCCGGATGGACACTTGACTCCATTATATGAGGATCTGCATAACCACGAAAAAATTGGTTGAGATGGGGCCGCTTTGTGAAAAGGGATATTAGGCTGAGGCATAGTTGATTTTAGGGAAAAAGCATGGCAAACATGTTGGAAGCGTTGAAGTTTTTATCAATATAAGTAATAAAGTCGTCGATATTACATATGTGATATGGGTCGAGTTGTGCTTTAGAAACAAGGAGGAGCTGGTTCAATGAGCATGTTCAAAAATAGAAACATTACGTGACATTTACAAATAAAGACAAAAGCCCCCAATTCAATCAAATTATGACTTAAATTGACATCGGCCATTGCTCAAATTTACGTGCTATGTAACAAATAGAATCGATTATCGATTCTGATTTAAAATTCCAGTTAGTCTAGCTATAAACAAATCAAATATAATTGAACATGTGTTTCGATTGAATAGCCAAAAAGGAGCAAAATAAATGGTTTAAATGGAACGTGCCAGCGCAAGCTAATCCTATTATACTTAATACCTAATGTGTGCCATACATCGATTAAGAAATAATGGGAAATCTCTTAAGCAAAAATTTTGAAATATGCTCGCGTTACATATAATAATATGTAATTTCCTATATTTTTGTGACCGTGTACACACATAATAAACTCTTTAAAAAAAATAAGGCAATTGGTTCGTTTTACTTTCGTAAAAAAAGTCGTTATTCCGTTGACTGACAAGTGTGAATTATGGCAAGAAATGCAAGTCACTCCATAAATGAGACGAAAAAGCAAAGACATTGATGAAGATGGAAAACATGGAGGGAACGACGATGAGATGGTGTTTGTGCAACGACGCTGAGTGAGGGGAACTGTCTGCCCTAGTGTGCAAAGTCATCGTCATCGTAAGCTGTAAATATTAAAATTCACGTTTCACAACACATCTCGAATACCAATAGTCAAATGACGGCAACTAAATATAGCGTAACAGTCTTCTTCTTCTCCTGGAAGAAATGAAGATCGTTATTATGTAACAGGGATATTTTCCAATTGAACCTTACCAATTGGATTCTCCTATCGAGTTACTACTTCTACTCAATGCATTCTCCAAAAAAAAATCTCACAATGATGTACACCACTATACTCTCATCATTCACGACATGCTAAAGCCTGCATATTATATCTGTAAGGGAGAGTGTGATGAAGTGAAACGTGGCTCCAGCTTGGAGAATTGTGTTGTGCTGCTGTGAGTAATATTAACGTTGATGCTCATAGAATTGTGAAATGAGGTTCGTGGCTCAAAGCTGCACGATAAGAGTGCATTCAAGCATTCACTTTCCTTCTAATCTCCTTCAGGATGCTTCCCCGGAAAAGTAGAATTCCACAAGCAGAAGGCACCAGCCAGACATAAGCCTAATGTTATATATAACACACTACTGCAGCGGCAGTAGTATGAATAAAACGAATTTTAAATGTGGGCAACTGCTTCCGAGGAAGCCCGTCTTCACTCTAGAACTTAATAACAATGAGGTTGATGAAAAGATATAAAAAACGGGATGAGGGTGATATGCAAAGAGTAATTGCAAGTGTACATCAAGATGAATAAGAGGAGTATATTATAATGTTTTTGTTAAAAGAAAATAAAAAAATACCAGGATCCCGAGCCGAAGTACCACTCTAAAATTTCTGGAAAAAGCATGTGAACACAATGGAAATAATAAGGAAGGCCCAGAGTACTTCATCTTTTTTGTAGAGGGATTCCTGTCAGGAAAAAATGCTAAAATTCGTTCGCAGATACTTTATCAAGCACAATTCAACTCCAATTCTAATTTCGGTGGAAGTAAGGGAGTATATATTTTCCCTTTTTTTGAATCCACCCAGTCAACCAGGCAAATATGATGTTCGAAAGCCTTTATAATTCAAATTTTCTGAAAGATTCTCAATGTTCCCTGAGTTTATTAAACAGGCGACTGCTGGGCTATTAGTCGGTGAAAACTCAACATCGCATTGGGGCGGTTGCAAGCCTAAAACAAAACGATACTGATATTACTTTTTAAAAAGTTACGAATTGAATACTCATAGATATGTATAGAAATAAAGGGAGCCGTCAAGCTGAAATTTTAGTACAAGTATACAGATACATAAATATATGTTCATTATGCATATTTAATGCACGGAAAGTTGAATGGCTTTTATTCATCCCATTTTCAGATTCATTTTTCTCCGGAAAACCCCAGATTCTAGACGAGAAAGTAAATGCTTTATATGGAGTCGTTGCTGGTGGTGGTGGTAGAAACCAAGTGAGCGTTATTCGTCGACGCATATATTTGAATATTCTCCTGTCCTGACCGCTGTTGTTGCTCCATAACTATTTATTGTTGCTTTGATGTCTTGCATTTTCTACCTGCCTTGTCATGGCATCACCATAAATAAAAGTTTCCTGACTTCCTCCAACAGCAGCCCTCTACTTAATCCTTGAAATAAACTCTTGCAATTTTCAAAGTCAGTGAAGTAAACAGTCATTCCAAAAGTTATTGTCGATGTTGGGGTACTAGAGCATGGAACCTTTTTCGATTTTCATCTCATTTTATGCAATTTTTTTTTGCAAAATCCATTTCATTCCAAATGGGTTTTTAGGTTAAAGTATTATAGGAGATCAAAAATGGAAGTCAATTTTTTTCGTCCATTTCTCTGGATTTCGTTTTGTTACTTTTTTCCTCTTATGTCGCACAACTCAAAAAAATGTCTTCATAAGGTCTAAAGTGTCCAATATTGTGTTATTATTTTAGCAGTTTGGGGGATAAAAAGAGCAAGAAAAAAAATTGTCTAGTTGCACATTCAGTAATGCTCATGTCGGTGTCGTTGTGAAATAAAAATAGATGCTGCAAATTGTGTCATTTTTCTTTTTCATATTCCGGACTCGCATGACACTCCACATGCCTCGTGTAAGCTGCAGAATTTCGAAAGAAAATATTCTTTATGCTTAAAAGTATCTATGGATACGTGCTTTCACTCCAGAGGTTTTTAGTTCCAAGAAAAAAAACAAGAACATATCCCGTTGCATTTTCGCCCCTAAAATGTATTCCATATTCCATAACAAGAATAAGTTTCACTGACTCCGTCGTTGCAAAATCCCCACTGGTTAGGTAACACAAACTTGTAAAGATTTTCACGTAAGTAACATTTCGGTTCATATGCCGCTCCAGCATAATTCATGGTTCGCTGAAGTGAACCATGGATGACTGTCTACTCTGGCTGGAGTGAATTTTCCCTCCTACGGTGCGAATTGTAGCACACTCATAAGCGGAAACATCCTGTTAAATATTCAAGACATGGAATGTGCAAGCGCTAAACAAATGTCGTGCGGAGAAGGATGAAGGAAAAAGGTGGAATGTTGATTGCGGCAGGCGCGTGAGAGTTAAGGCGTCCGCCTATGAGCACCAAGTCCCATGTGGAGAAAAACAGATTAGGTTTTAATGGTGACACTAGAAATGAGAGGAGGGGGTATCACTACGGAAATCTTCAGTGGTACACCTGGCCGAGGACGACCTTCGCTTCCTCGGCCACTACTACACCTGCCTCATATTATCCGTTTGTTTACAGTTCATATTCGCTTAAGTGCATATAATTACCTAGTTTTCTTTCAAGCTTCAAGGTTTCTCCTGATTTATTGCATTCTGATGCGTATGCAATGAAAATGTGTACAGACTATTTGCAATGGCAGCCTGCCAAACAACATTTAAACAACTGGATGGATGTAAATAGCTGGTTGATCGTGTATCAGGAGGAGGAAGGAGCAGGCAACAGGCAGACTAAAGTCTAGTCGCTCTCTGATCGACATGGTCCGGACACTTTTCATGTTTTCATGATATTATGACGAACCAGAAAGTAGGTTCTCTTCCCGTCTCCTTGATCTTTAAGCACATGCATAAATATTTTGACTTGTAAAAAAAAGCAAATATGTGTGCGTCCGTATTAATTTGGAGCAAGTTATTCGGACGAATGGGCAACGTTTAAAGCGAATTTGCATTATTGCATTTGCTAAATTGAATTTCCCATAGTATGAAACAATAAATAACAGGACTCCTACCCTATATATAGGCAGTTTGTAAAAAAGTGTCGTAATAAGTCACATACCAAGTTGCTTGCTACCAAGTTTTTCTTTAGGAGACAGCACGGGATTTATTGGTGAAACAAAAAGGTCATGCAATGCATTAAAACATCTAAAACATATTGAACTAATGAATTATGGGAAAAGTATGACCGTGTACAAACAATATGGATCAGCGCAATAATAAGTTAAGGCATTAAGTGAATTCACCTTACTTGGAGGATATATTATGTAGTTGTAGGGAAAAACGTGCCGTTTCGCGTAGCTCATTGTATCTTTACTTGAGTATATAATGTCCAATCCACAAAGGAAACAGTTTTGTAACCCGATACCATACCGTCTACATGTACGTTTATTATTTCTCGAATCCTTTGTTTCTATGTAGAGTCGGCTAGCCACGATTAGTAGCTCTGCTGAAACACCAAACAATGCGCAACATATAATTTAAAATTGGCTCACTCGTAGGGATTCTCAAACAAAGTGTTTCGAATTCGATTCGTCATGCAGACACAACTTAGTCCTAACTTTTCAGACACAAATGGAACCCAAACCTCATTAGAAGGGAAATCCGTGAAAAGTAAGTGCATTGGTGAAAGCATTGCCACGTATCTTGTAAAAGGATTATGGCATTGAAAAGTTTCAAGATGAAAGGAAATGTTTGCAGTCGGGAAAACAAGTCACAATTTCTCATAAATTATATAAGCCCATCCCGTGATCAAAATGTCATTTGCGTTCCCTACTCCATTGAATCTGGATGAATTCCCCGGAAGCACTTTATACTCCTTCCTTGGAGCAGAAAAAATGCATTACATGCCATTCATCACGGTTGGAAATTGAACTCATTTAAGCATAAAAAAATATGATAAGTACAGAGCGAAGCGAGTTTTGCAAAAGGGTTACTTCAGAATGGGCACGTGTCGTTGAATAGGCAGCAGGTTTTGTTAACCTTGATGTGTTCAACGTTCAACTTCACAAATCAATAAGTTTGCTTTTCTCTAGTCTCGTTTAGGTCTTTACAATATAATTCAACTTATTCAAGAGATCGAGAGTTTCTTTTTTTTGCTTGCTGCTTTATTAACCATTTTGGTATTCAGTACGTATATAGCAACAAAAAAATGCAATGCAGCCGGGACAAACTCTCTCCATCAACAACTTCTCCAACATTTTAGTAAAGCATTCACAACTGTGCTATTGAATTGTTGTGCAACCGAGAAAACCTTGAATTACGATAAGAGTGTTGTTGCATCACGTGGAGATAGCAATATATTATGTGGGAGCGATCTGTTACATACGAGCGAGCGAGAACCTTCAACGATAATCGCATTTAATTTTCGGATTAGTAATCAAGGCAGGAGGAGCACACCTTTTTGAGAATATTAATAATAAGCTCCAAATCATTTCTTCCAAATTGTATGAAGATGATTGTATTATTGCATTGCCGTTCTCAGCATTAAAAGTAGAAAGATGAGATGAATAAGATATAATCGAATTAGCATCAAAGGGAGGAGGACAAATGAGTTAATTTGAAAATTGAAAATGTTGATAAGCCGAGAAACGGGGTTTACAGGTTTCATTTCATCGTCAGTACTAAAAAAGATCAAAGAGCAGACGGGCGGACTATTATGATGAATTAAAATGATGATGATAGTTTGCAAAATTGGAGCAACCGAACCGCATGTCTGTTAATCCTCCTCTGCTCATTGGAGATAATATACAAATTATTTGCGTTCCGTCTCATGTCTGACAGCATAGGTAGTTGTGGTATCTGGTCTCCTTTTCGAGCTAACATTTCCAGATAACAGCACAAAGCAGATTGAGTGAGTGGTAGCACATGATATATGTATTGCCATTTCTTACGGAATGGATTAGGTGGTAGACGAAATACGTGGGAGATGAATTAAAGTAACACAATAACCTCCTCGTTATTATTATTATTATTATTATTAGTGCACTATGGCCGCCAACTATTTGTAGCTGTGTTCGTACATCAATGGCTTCCAGGCAAACCCACCACAGGTCAATGTGGAATTTTCCGGTAGTTCCTCAACAGCCCAGATGAGCAAGTATAGTTGGGACTATTGTTGTTGCAGTTACCTATTCAGTTTGTCTCAATTAGATTCCCGTTTGTTCAATCATAATGCAATTACATCATTCCGAATGCTCTTTGTCCGAGCTGATCAAAAGTGAGTCTCACTTTGATTCAAACAACCCGAATAATGTCTTCATTTGGACAATGTATAATATCCTTCCATCATGCCCCACCAGACAAGAATGACATGAAAGTTTTCATTTAATTGGAAAACTGCCAGACGGCCAAACTCTAGGACAATTATCCAATCTTGTTAAGATACAACTTTTGGAAAGAGAGGACAAGACTTCCTCTTGATAAAAAAGTGTCAGGGGCATTTGGAGGGCGACGACGGGTTTTACACGTGTAACACCCTGTTTACCCGATGAGTCCATGTCTATTTTATGCAACGTAACAACTTTGGTAATAATTGTATTGTAATCTCTCTACAAATTTTTGTCTTGCAGGTGCCTAGAGCTGCCCTCCAAATCCACTAATTTGAGAAGATATCATGACCGCCATGGATGACCCAGTCTACCTGGAAAATTCGTCCGAGGCATTTGGGAACAACTCGTTATGGGAACTTCAGCGCCGTACCAATGGCTCCTTGACCCTGATGGACTTGGCAAGACATTTGGAACGCCCCAGGCTAATTGAGCGATACAAAAACAATCTATATTTCGACTGGAAGATAATGTACGCCATAATATTTGCTTACGTGTTGCTGATTATTTTTGGCACAATTGGCAACTTACTCGCTGTCAGTGCTGTCATCCGGAAGCCGTCAATGAGGACTCCGCGAAACATGTTTATTATCAACCTGGCAGTGTCCGACCTCCTTCTCTGTGTCATTACCATGCCGGTCACCCTCATGGAGATTCTCACCGTCTACTGGCCACTGGGAAATGATATCTTTCTGTGCAAGTTGTTTGGATCTCTGCAAGCCATTTCTATATTTGTTTCCACCATCTCCATCACTGCTATCGCTCTGGATCGATACCACGTAAGAAGGAGCATAAAAAATAAAATACTTTTCCTCATTTCTAATTTTTATTCGTTCCGCCAAATAAACTAGTTAAGTTACATGATGAACATCGTCGCCACCAGCCCAATTGAGTCTGTTTAAAAGGAAATCATCAAAATCCCAGTTTGCCTTGAACAGGGTTTCCATCCAAAAGCTCCGTAGCTAGTAGCTATTATATAAAGTCTTTTTGTGCGATTCCACTTTACCCCCAACTAATTCCATTGCCCTTTCATTTCCTCTACACAAGCCATGTCGTTTTGTTGTTCCAGTCCAGTCCCTTTCCCCGANTTTTTGTGCGATTCCACTTTACCCCCAACTAATTCCATTGCCCTTTCATTTCCTCTACACAAGCCATGTCGTTTTGTTGTTCCAGTCCAGACCCTTTCCCCGACACCAAAAAAACCTAACAGTCACATTCCATTTATTGTTACTCCCGTTTCTAAATTTGGACAGCTTGTACTAATGTTTATTCTCCGTCCGGGCTCACTTTACAAATATTGGGAGAAAAAAACGACTGGTCACTCAATCTTATGTTACCATGTAGTCCTTTGTCCTCCCATTCCTTTCCCATTTCCAACGGGTAAAAAAGGATTCAAAGAGCATGAGAACAGCAGTTGACTGGAACAGGATAGCGTGCTCCATATAAAGTGATACTGCAGTAGTGGATCCACTGTCGCTGTGCTGGAACAACCGTATGTGGTGTTCGTGTACCCCTCGTCGTCGTCGCCTTTATTTACCAAGTCGGTAGAGTATGCTTCTTCCGTATTGTTGCTTTCGATTCGAGGAATAACTTTAAGTGTGCCGTTTTCCTATTAGATAACACATTTCTCTGGACTTTTATGCGTCCACATCAGCATCTTCACTGGGAAGCTTTATCCCATTCCATTATTCCTTATATCATTCAAACTTTGTCACAGCTGAGGTACTCCAAGTAATGGCGGTGATGGAACGAGGGGACGAGTTCCACTGCAGCTTTCTCCGAATCGCTCACATTAAGTACAGTCATTGACGCTGCAAGGCAGAGTCTAGCTGGTCTAAGAAAACAAGTTAGCTCGATTTCCTCTTTTGTAATCTTTCCCGTCAAACAACATGTCGTGTTTATGTGTCTGGAAGAGAGACACTTCCTTCTCGAGGAAAAATCCTTTTTTTTTGTTTCACTCCGCTGCTGTGGTCAGCAACAACGATTTATGATGGCGGGGCTGATGCTGGCGATAGTAAAAGGGTTCACCTTCCGATTCCCTCCCGCCTCGCTCTCAAGGGAATTTCTAGGAGCAGGCATGGTTTGCCAGCTTACGCTCTTCCTGAAGAAATCAGTGAGTTGGCGGAAATTCGGGAGGATTTCCGGGACGGATCATTCATTAATCCCAGCATTTCTCTTGAAAAAAAAATAAAAGTTTCCCATTGCCATTTTATAATTTAAGTTTAAATCTAACCCGTTCATTCCCTATTTGCATCTTTAATGTGCCGTTAGGTTAATAATTAATGGGATTCCCAACAGCTTGCGTAATGTACTGTTACTGCAGTTACAAACTCATCATATTTTCCTATTGCAGATTTAAAAAAAATGCTTTTGTTTGCAGACAGTAGACGTTTCAGTATTCATCGTTGATCATCACTTTATCATCAGCATTCAATCCTATAGTGCATTGAAGCTTACGGAGGAATCCGTAATGAAGCTTGGCTTCTTGTCATGGTGTGCCAAGAGACCACTCCAACTGTTTTATAAAGACTTTCTCGTTATATGCCTTACCATTTTTTTGTCATGGCTGATGTATCCCTTTTTTATTTTGGAACTGCAGAGGAAGTTCCAGCACAAGATCTAAAAAAATCCTCGTAGGAACCAGGTCATAAATGATGGACGACGTACAAACAAGCTAGATATATAGACATAGACATTCATGGTGCATTAGTTTGAAATGGTCAATAAAGAGTGCAAATGGATTTTTCGTTGGAGGATTGATACTTCATGTATTGTCAATATTATGGCGAAGTGTCCATACGAAATGCCTATCATCGTTATATAGTAAGGGCTGGTGGCCTGGTGGTTGGTATATGACATATGCATTATGCATAAAATGCCTACGTATTTGCATATATATTTCTGGGCGCATCTGGGAGATGTTCAAGTGTGTCTAAAAATGTGTCTATAGTGTTGTCACTAATAATAATAATAAGAATAATAATAATAATCCTTTCATTTTCTAGGTCATCGTCTACCCGACAAAGAGGAGTGTACAAAAAATGGGCACAATTTTTGCACTGATAGGAATCTGGACGCTGGCTTGCATCCTAGCAGCACCTCTTTTTATCTGGAAGAACCTTGAGCACTTTGAAGTGCACCTTCCAGAGATCCAATTAGAGGCGGTTGACTTTTGCACCGAAGACTGGCCAACAAAGCACGGGCGAGCTTACTACTCCATCTTTACCATTATCATTCAGTACGCCGTTCCCATTGTTGTGGTGAGTGTGGCATATGCCCAAATCTGCAAGAAACTCCGCTACCGAATGCGACCCGGAGGGAGAGGTGTTGAAGGCTCTGGAGGAACAATGTTGGGAAATCGGGCCGGAAATGGGAGGAATGGCTCAATTCAGAGGGACGATGCCCGAGTTCGTCGAACCAATTCTCTGCTGATTAGCATTGCTCTCATCTTCGGCATCAGCTGGATGCCGTTGAACGCTTGTAATGTGATTGTTGATCTGTTCGAACCATTCGACTATGAAAGTGACGCTGGCCAATTCTACTCCAGAATCCTGTTTGCTGTCTGCCATTTAACTGGAATGTCATCCGCGTGCTCAAATCCACTCTTGTATGGCTGGCTGAATGAGAATTTCAGGAAGGAGTTTCGGGAAATTTGGTGTGGCGTAAAAACTTGCCAGGTGTGCACCTGTCAGCGGGATCCCCTCGCAAGGGCGGTGAGTCGAAGAGAGTCTCGAATGGACAAAGAGCAAACAACTGTCCACTACAGGAAGAAGACGTCGGGGGAACGGGATGGAGAAATTGAGCAGAGCACCCTCATTACGCAAGTACTCGACCGACATAAATGACTATTGCATTTCTACCGACCAAAGCTTAAGCGATTCAGATCGCCCCACACGGTGGTTGTCCCTCCTCCTCCATCCGAGAACTCCCCAGCCCCACCAGGCAACCAGCTTACTCTTACCCTGGAAGGATCCAAATTTGAAAGGTATGTAATCACTTTAAATGCACTTGTGACCTCCATTTCTCACTTTTCGCTCTCCGAGAGGTTGGTTGGTTGGTTGGTTGAGTGGGTGTACGTCTTCTGTAGGAACCCTCGCATTCAATTTCCCCAACCTGTAGAGCTATCAACCAAACCCATCTCTCGCGCCCAGCTCTAACCCATGAGGGACATTTACGTGAGCACACTGGATTCGAAGAAAAATGAGTTGCGAAATTGAGCAAAAAATAGAGATGACTTGGAGTTTCACATCACATTTCACTTTCCCGTTGATCCATTACACGTCAAAAGACAAGGGACTTGCCGCATTTATCCTCCTCCATTTCCGTTTCCCCTACGTAAACGTGTTGTACCCACACCACTCCGCGAAAATCCTTTCACTCTGCCCTCTTGTTTCGTACAGGTTGTGTTCTTTTTTCGTTCCCACAAGATTTATTTGATTTCTGAGAAGCCAACCCTGCCAGGCATTGTGCACTTTCCTTCGAGCTCTCTTCTGAATGAGATCTAAATCTATTAGTATTCACAAGCGATTTTCCAGGGGAAAGGAGAAAAAACCCGTGGTATGCGGGATGGAGGAGAAGCAAGGAGGAATCGTTGCGGGATGCATGCAATCAAGGAGACATAACCACCGCCGCCCGCCACCCATGCAATAGTATAGCACCAAAGTTTTATCTCCTGTTTACTCATTCGGCTAAATGGAAAACTTTTTCTTCAATTGAATGACCTCTTTTGCATGTAATTCATGCGATCCAACAACCATACATGCTCTTCAACTCGAACTCAAACCGTTGAGTCGGAGGAATGCATATGGCATATCCACCTCAGTTCTCGGGTTACCCTTTATTACCGCATACGGGGACATGACGTGTAGCCTCCCCGTAGGTTCCACTACCACCCATATCTCTCCATAATGCATTTTTGTGAGAAAGGAATCTTCAATTCTTTTCTTCTTGCTAGCTCTCCGTTTTGCAAGCAAGGTGAACATGTTACGCAATTCAAATATCTAATTTACCCCCCCTGCAGCAAACAATTTTTTTTTGTACACAGACATCCGTAACTTCCTCGACGAGTCTGTTGTTTTCTTCGAACGCAAACCAGACAATGGTCTCGCCAGGGCACAATTGGTGGACTGGAAAAGTGGTTGTGGATATTGTTACCCATTTTCAGGTTTCTAACTAATGCCATCAAAACGGGAAATTGAGGGAGCGAATCCTGTTGTAACCATATCTCATGCCATTTATAATTTACCTTCAGTAGTAGCTTGAGTGATTCATTGTTTTCCTTTCCACGGCATTTCCCATTCCTCACGTTTTCCACAATTCGTATCCCCTCCTTGGAGCAGGGGAAGTGGTTTCTATCCCAAGAAGATCATATTTAGGTATATATATGTCTTTATTGTGGGTTACGTTATAATATTCTAGTTAAGGTTAGCGAATCGATTTCTTCGTTCCGGGACACTTACGGTGCCCAAGTGCTCCATATTGCGCTTAATTCGTATCATATTATATACTTTTCGCGAAATGTCGCTAGTCCATTCCATATAATTAGATTTCTCTCAGAGAAGAATCAAGCCTTGGAAATCAAGGAAAAATTATTTGTGAGGCGTTGTGTGCACGAAGGAACGCAAACGCACCATTAATGACTTCCCGAGAAACACCCTTGTTTATCCCTTTCGTGGTACTGTGGTACTAATAATATTGTTGATAAATAACTAAACGGTTTGTGGTCCAATTAAATTTTCTTTTATCACTGTTCAAGTACGTCGCTAGCGTGACCACAAAGGCCTAAAAATGAAGTATAAATAAACAATGTCGCATTGTTCTTATTTTTGCTGTTTTCAGTACTCCAACCACCAACGGACTCACCCCTCAAGGGCCTACCGAGGCTGCGGTGGCTAACAACTTCTAAAGCTGTCGTATACAATACAAGGTCGTAGTTGGTACAAGTCTACTACTACTACGCTCGAAACAACTCCACGCACAGCACAACCAACAACCACTCTTAGCATCATCAACTACAGAATCATCATCAAGTCGTTACCACCCCCCCCCCTCAAGTAACTTGGAGATGGTCATTGTCGTCATCCACAAAGAAAAAAAATCTTGGAGTACCCATCCATCCACCACCACCACCCAAACTCTCGACAGGTACCTAATGAAACATCATGCTAGAGCAACATGATGTTACAAATAGAATTTTAAATGGGGTTGGAGACAAGAAAGGAAAATCCTAATCTTAAGACGCCCAGGTATGTGTATTTACGCGTATATATATATAAATATACCAATGTAGTTAAGACTTGGAGTTTACACTCTAAATAAATAATTCAGTCAAACAAAATATCCTCTCTGGTATCTCTCCCTCTTCTCCCCCCCCCACCTCCCCACTACTCTCACGACGACTCTCATCCTTTTGTAAACTGAGAGTGTAACTCTGTAACTCTGCTGACACCGGGTAGTATCTCCCAATTCTCTTGACTCGTCTGTAATTCACAAGTCTGTTTGCGTAGCTCGTGGACCCTAGTTATTTATTTATTTACTTTTTTATCCAACCAGCTCAACTCGGCATCATCATCATATCATGATGGTTTGAGCACGAGCACGAGGTTCTTTCTCTCTATCCCCTTTCTCTTGTCGGCTGTTACTGTATTCTGATTGTAGTAGCAATTAGTAAGTAAATTAAATTGGGATGGGAGGGAGTGCACATTTTTTTTGGGGTGTGCAAACATGTTGCCTGAGCCAGCCGGAATGAAAATGAAAATGAAAGTGGAGAAAGAAGAGGGGAGTAGTGGCAAACTCACGTGTGTTTTCATGCTTACTTGCATGTTCCCCCTTTCCGCGGGGGATGCTCCTGGTGCATCATTTCTGATTACCTAAGTATTTTATTTTTAATACTTGTTGAAAAGTGCAGTGCGCTTAAGTGTGTTGTTTTTGTAGATGTGTATGCGTTCCATCTTGCCATTTTCCAAACAAAAAAATGCAGTAATCTCTCCAAAGAGCATCCACTCCTGCAGAAAAATATAATTTAATTTAATACCCTTTGCAACTAACTCCTTTCCTTACACGACTTGGTGTTGCACAACCTGTCAGCTTCCGAAGCACTTTTTCAGAGCATCATATCAGTGCAGTTCATCTACCTCCTGTTGAACGTTGACAGTGACTGTCACGTTCAGGATAATTACGGGAGGAGTCAGACTCTTCCTCCAACCTCCCTATTTCCATTTGCAGATTTTTTTTCTAATTTGGGATTTTGAGAATTGTGCAATAAAAAGTTTGCCATGGTGGTGATTTAGTAGAGATTTGAAAGAAAAGTTGAAACTTTTTAATTAACTCTTGATTTTCTTCTTTTCTTTCTTGCTTGCACTCAATTTGATGTAGGAATAAGGTCTCATCACTCTGATCATCATCATCACTCTACTATACCAAATGTTACAATGTACACGTACATACATGTAATGTGGTGACTCATAAAGTCTTGAAGACTTTATATTACTTTATTTTTTTACCTACTTCAACTTCCAATTTCACTAACAAGATGATCAAGACAGTCTTACACAAAATGACAAAAAAAACACACGGAAGAGGAGCGAATCAATTTTTTATTAGCAAATTATTACTTGTAAGCGTCATCGACCGTGTACATCACAGAGAATGTCACATTGGCAATCTTCATTGTTAGTAAAATCATACAAAAAAAAGCTCCAAAAAAGTATTTCCGAAATCACCACACTGATGATGATGATGATGATGATGATGAGTGAAGGTAATATGATAATATACTTGTCACAAAAAAAGTTCATGGAGTCATTAGCGACGAAATATTACATTATATTGGTTTCCTGAAACTTGTATATCGTCTTCAAGAAACTGCACTCTTGCTTCAGTGACTCCATACTGATACCCCTAAATTTGATTTTTCTTTTTACTACACGTGTGTAGAGAGAAAGACTAAAAATCTTGATGGCTTTTAATACTTGTTTTTTGAACTTTTGAAGTTCAACGAATCATTTTATTTGAAGATTCTTATTTTCCATAAAGAAGGCCCCTTTGAACTTATCATACTGGTTTTCCAAAAAACCCGAACAAAAGCCCCTTTTCTCATAAGCGACCTTGTCGTCGTTATAGTTGATATAGCTGAAAACTTTAAAATAGGTATATATATGTAATATTATGTCAAAGTAATCCCCATGTTTGAGAGAGTATGAACTATCAGCTTTAATTCTTATTCCTACATTTATAGCAAACGAACTACAATGCGACGTCTGAGTTGCTGTAAAAGAGAAGAGGAAGTTGTAAAAACTTATGTGGAATTTTACGTTGTTTTTTTTTTACTTTCTCCTGTGGCCCTCTTCTCCCCCAGCACACATTTATACCTACAATTTTGTTACACAACTTTAACAAGGAAAAAGCCAATATCGATAAAGTTTTTTTTTCTCCCCCGACCGACTTTTCCGCTGATATACGGTTGTCGAATTTAAATGATATAATTCTTATATATTTAGCTCTGCTCTGACATTACGGTTTTTTCTCTCTCTAAACGTCTTTGAAACGGTTCTGGGATCAATATGGCAGTTAATAAGTATTTTTATAGGTCGTACGTGGAAGCCACTTGACATTCATTGGAAATTGAAGGACTCGTAGTATTATTACATATTTGACTTGGGAGTCGGCTCAAGTTTTTTCGCTCTGTTGGATAAAAATCATTGTTTTAGAGCAGCAAATTATTCAAAGCCTGTTTCTATTATAATGTTTATTTTGCTTTGCTAGCTGAATGTAACAACACACAGAGAGAAAATCATTTAAAAGTTGTGTTTTTTTCTCTCGTTTTTCGTATTATTTGCTCAGGTTTAAATGATTTTGAGAGGAACGAGGTTTTTAGTTCAAAGTTCATATCCTTTTTTATTATTCTCCAGATGAAGTGAGTTCATGAAAGGAGGAGAAAGCTTTTTTGGTTCCTTTTTGCATAGTCCCAGAGTAGTTTTCACTTATCATGATGAATGCTGATAGTACACACAAAAAATTGCAATTTGTAGATACTAACGGAAATATGGAATAATGTGTGTCGTCGTAGAGTGTAATTTTACGGTTGGGAGACTAAATGAATCCTCATCATCGTCGCTCTCCACAGAATGTCGTTGGTGTGTAAAAATGTAGCTATTATGCACTCTCAAGCTGTTTCTGTACGTGGTGAAAGTATACATTTTCTAATATTTACCCTGGAAGTCTATAAAAAAATGTGTAGAATCTCGATCAATATTTGTATAGTAGAAATGTCCTGTATTTATATTAAGTGACTCGAGTGAAATGGAAAAAAAACCTTCCGTTCCCTTTTGTTTTGTGTATTTGGCTTTGTAGAACGAGAGAGAGAGAGAGAGAGAGAGAGAGTATGTGTGTGTGTGTGTGTGTGTGTGTGTAATAATGGGACTTCCGGTGAATAACCGAATGCCATAGACCTCGTCGATTCAGAGATCAGTTGAAAAAATGTTCACAGCCCTATTAATGGAGAGCTTGTATAATTGTGAACGAGGGAACACTCCAGGATGAACTTGGCGTTATCCTTGCGCTTGCCTGCTCCAACTCCTGAATCTGTTATTTCCACTCGTCACACAACCCCCGTAATAGGATTTTTTATGAAGTCAATCCTCCTGAACCATTTGCATGCATGACCACGGTGGTGGTGGTGGTGTTTTGTAGATAACGGTTTGGGGTGCCGCAGGTATACGGGATTTTGAACTTATCATATAAAATGGTCCTCCTTTCCGTTTATATCGGCTTGTAATTTTGGATGTCTATATATGCTCCAGTTAATTATATCATACACCTTTTGTCAGTAGTGAGTCCAAACGGAAATTGTTCGTGTACACAATAATTTGGGACAAAGTCCAGAAAATTACATAGGTACATTCTATTGTTTTACTACTGCTTTCATTCCCCCATTTACTTATCATTAGTTAGGCTAGACGCATGACCATGGCTGGCTCAGCTATTTACGACTTTAACTTTTACCTATTTTGTCAAAAGTGAAATCAGCCGAGTTGCTGATAGCGTGTGTGTGTGTGTGTGTGTAGTAGATTTGCAATGAGATGAGAGGCTGAACTCTGAATCTTTTTCCATCACATAAACTTTGTTGTTTACGGAGCCACAAGCTGGGCTACAGTTAAATTAGAAGATGGAAAGTTTTTTTTTGTTGCTTCGCCATCGCGTAGGAACAACATTAATAGCTGCGGAGCCCACAGTAGTTTCCCCCCTTTCTAGTTGTAGTTCCAAATGTGTTGAATCAGGTTGATGGCTCCGGCTTGCCCAACGTTTGTATATTATTTATTCCGAGAAAATTTGCACAGTTGTAAATATGATTATGTATATATGTATGAGTGTGTGTGTGTGTGTGTGTTATTCATAATATTGCGTCAGTACTAAACAAATAAACATTGAGCATACAACATGCATGTCCAATTTCCATGCGCCTTTCCCCATCAGGCTCGCCTCATAACAGGGGTTTCCTAAGTGTAGGATGATGATGATAGTAGTAATATGTATTAATCCTGACTATGTTGATAAAATTTTCACACGAGAATGCTCACGTCAGCTTAACAGGGAAACGGGAGGAGGAGGAGGAGGTGAACTTGTGAACTAAAACAAACTGGATCTCTAGCACTTGCTGGGCTACGTGAACCCAAAGAAGTGGTGACGAGATGTGTATCATATATATTATTGTCCATAAAACGTATTTAATTCTAACGTAGGGTTACGTAGGTATATGTTATCATTAGCCAAATCAACTTTCTCCTACATCGTGTATACATAAGGGCCCCAAACTAAATGACTAGCTAAATATTATTCACTAAAATAGTTATTCCATGTACACAGATTTGCAGGTTGGTAGGACGTTGGTTGGACCACTTTTCTTGTAAAAAAAACAAGTTTTCGTTTTGTTGTATGTAATTATGGCACATGAGAGAAGTTGGAAATAGACGGTAATGCTAGGCCAAAAATTGTATACACTTCATGATTATGAGTCAAAGGAAAATCTCCAAACTGAAGTTATCATGAGCACTTACACGCATTCATTATGGAACGTGAAAATGGGGCGTAACTTTGAACTCGGAGAGTAAATTGCGTAATTTGCGTCCTTTTGCACAATCTTTAACCTCATTAGGGATGTAATTTAGGGAGTGTGTGACAGTGTGAGTTGCTCTTGAAAGTCTTTGGCTTGGGCCATCTAGGACGGATTAAGACTACTTGACTTTCATTAGGAAAAAGTTGCACTTTTTTTTCTTCTAATCTCTACTCACAGGCACACGTTCCAGCAGTTGATTTAGAATAGAGGGAGAAAGTGGTCATTCTGTAATTATACTTACTTATACTCTGAAAGTTAATATCACTGCTGATACAAAATCCCGTGTGAACTTGAGTGTGTGTGACGAAAACCCCTTCTGATTACGATGTTTGTGTGGAGGTCCTAAGGTTTTAGGAACTGCGACTAAGTAAAAGGGTTATCGCACGTGTGTATGAAAAATTGAGAATTAAATTTACAATTTAAATAATATTCTGTGACCGAGTACGACACGACGTAGCCATGAGTTTTTTTACCTCCTGCTGCATCCAAGAAAAGTAAAAGTAAAGTAAAGTAAGGGTGGTCCGTCGGTGTATATCCATATCCAC
The DNA here is from genome assembly GCA_036850665.1 of Dicranocentrus wangi. Lineage (NCBI taxonomy): Eukaryota > Metazoa > Arthropoda > Collembola > Entomobryomorpha > Entomobryidae > Dicranocentrus > Dicranocentrus wangi. The sequence continues at coordinate 59,162 of JAANSN010000140.1, read as the reverse complement.
CATATCCTTTCGAACCAAGTTCCCTTTTTGTTTCTCTGCAAATCTCTTTTTTTGATATCTACGAGGAAGGAGGCAAGTATCTGTCGTGAACCTCCTACTACGCGCTACCTATACGAAAATCGAATGACGAAGAAGGAAAATAATATCGATATTAGGTAAAATATATACTTAAACAGTTGTAGTCATTAGCTAGCAGTTAAACGATAGAGTAATTTAGTAAAATATATCCTTATTATATAAACTTATACATAAACATAGTCAATAGTTGATTTGATAGTGTATGGGATAACGGCGCAGGGATGTTTACACGGCGAGAAACGTATGTTATTCTGCATTTTGCACTATATTATTATCGAGGTGGAGGGGATACCTGATAACCTGATTGTTGTTGTATCTTACGGGATCGTGTCATGTTCCAGAAATTGGAAATTGCAGGCTGGAATGTTTATGTGTATTATTAACCGAAAACTGAATGTTGTGATGTTTACCAGAGATTCTTTATATATCAGATTTTCGTATTCGTCGTAGTTGTATTCAATTGCAAGTCTGGAAGGATTGGGATGTACTGATTAAATATACAAAAAAATATATACAAGTTAAAAGTAAAAGTACGTCGTAGTTTTTACTGGTTTATGCCTGGCGGTGTGACGTTTGTATATATATGTTTTCTGTGATTCTATTCTATCAGTGGGTGGGTGTGCATGAAAATGGAAAAGGCTACGACTCCGGGTTAACTGCTAGTAGTAATATAATAAGTGGACTCCCACATTTATTTTCGAACACAAGTCTTGGAAACCATATTGACGTAAAAGGTGTACAACAATATAGCTGACAGATAGGTTTAAAGTGGAATATAGGGGGTTGGTTATAACTAGCTGTACATGTTTAGGTGTGATTGGGCGTATTTGGACAAAAAGATTTGTATCACGACGAACCAAAAACAGTCTACTTAAACGGTCTATTTAATGTGTAAGTCGAGAAATATAATATAGCAATCTAAGCTAGTTTTAAAAAAAATTATCGGAACATTTTGTCAATGAGACTAAATGCAAAAATTCAAATATAATATGGGATCATTCCGGAAAGGTGATGATGATGAGATATAAAAAAAATGTCGTATTGAGAAATCTGTATTACAATATTATTATTATTATTATTATTAATATGATATGTACGTATTTACCGTGTACCAAGGGTATTAATTGCAAGCATGTCAGACACTATTTTTCGTTTACGTGTGTCATAAAAATTAGTAAAATGTTCAAGACAAAATTATATTATGTGCATGTTAGCGTTATAAACTTACCTTTCATTATCAGAATCTGATGACCTACTAAAAATTGGTATTATATATATGTAATAAATCAATACACTTCTCTGGTTCAATTTTTTGCATTCGACAAATTTTATTTGTTGAATTTCGAAATACTCGGGACATTAATTTTCGGCATTTCCCCATTCTATCCTGTCTCATTCTGATTTTAATACTACTACTAGAAGCATGCATACGCGCAATTTTATATATACAATATAATATGGAGCAATGCGAGTGACTCGCTGACAGACATTTCATGACAGTCGAGCTAGTCGGTGGTGGAATGCTAATCCGTGCTGAATACATTACATTAGCATCATTATCAGCCCGAGTGGAAACTGTTTCCAGCTGAAACGTTCCAAGCTATATGGACAAACACAAAGGATGAGCAAAAGCAAGAACCATATATATATATGTGTGTAACGAAACATCATCACCTTCACCCACAATTCATCAAAAAGCCATTCATCCATCCAGTTAGTCCGGTCAATGGAAATAAATTCACACGGCGATGAGGTTATACTTTACCCTTATGCTGCTACCACTATGAACAATGGATAATAATCTTCGTGAGCCTTGGAATCTCGCATTAAACATTGCTGTATGTAGTTTCCACCACCCCGCACCAACCAAAAAACCTGCATACGGATTAAAAATTAAAGCCCCCATTCCTGTTTATATTTACACACACAACTGTTTACAAAAGATTTTTGGGGATTGAGCTTGTATTTCATTGAATGAGTGAATGATGATGATGATGATAACCCCGCTACACCTCACAAAGACCTTAGCTTTTAACACCATCAAACTATAAATACTAAAGGCTGAAGTTACTAATCCTACGACTAACCACACATCCAGACTAACCAGAATTATAATCAACGTTTTAGGTAGGTTGTATCATCTACATGAAAAATTCAGTTTTGTTGTCCGTCGTCGTCCTTCACACCTGCAGTACTGACTGCAGCGGGGATACTGCAGATTAGCGTTGCAAATAGCGAAAAAAAGGATGATGGTTGGTTGAGCTTCACCCTCAAATCAAGTATGGATGGCTAAATTTCAGATTACACGCTAAAAACAGACGTCGGGCGGAACTCGGCGGAACACTAAAAACAACCAAGTTTTGCTGCCCCTGTCGCTGATGATGATAAACAAAGTTGTTATATATAATTTTGTTTACCCAACTATTTATTAGCCAAGTCGTCCTTCCCATATATTATTATTACATCGTAATTAAAATGGACGACGACGCACCCCTTTATTGCTTCAGAATAGTAAACACTGGCTGGCTAGTAAAACTGAAGACACTTCTGGCACATCATATAATTGCATGAAAACTTAAATACGTCGAGTTACTTAAAAATAAGTAGGTCCGTGAGCAGTGCGTGAAACGCCCCTGGCTAATTAGCCGTTTCACTTTTGATGCTTTTTGGCAACAAACTTCACAGTGAGCCATTTGGACAACTCTCTCCAGACGAGCAACGCTTTGAAGTCGATCATGGCGGAGGCAGCAAGAGGGCAGCGATACGTCCAAATTTCACAGCCTTGTCTTCAAATAAAATTAATGAAACGATTCGTTAGAGGTATACTTTTCACGTCCATGTTATATATATATGTATTTGCACTTTCGATTCTGTATTATGTATAGTATTCCGAAATAAAATTGTTCTGCGGTGCGGTGCCCATTTCATCGAGGAGCCCTGCCTCGTCTAGAGATCCCGATAGGGATTTTGTTTGAGAAGCGGGTGTACAAAGTAATTAATCATTTTTTGAGTATTAAACTTTCAATCCGTTGAATGACAGGGAAACACTAGAGAGTGTTACAATAAGCGAGCCTCGTACACGATGAGTTCCAACTCCAAACTTAATTTTACTTACTTTGCAGGATTTCAACAATAAATTATGCTGCGCATCACCACTTCTTCCCTTCCCAAATTCATGGTGCACACGAGTTGGTGCATATTATTGCGGAAGTACTTAAGCACGTCAATGATATCGATATATATTGCCAACTGCCACAAAGCTCCCTTTTTGCCATGAATAAATGGACAGTGAATGGGACTGCGAAACTTGCTGGAATCTTATTTCACTAAAAGCATTTTTAACCAACCTGGAAACTCCCCTTTGCGTTGCTTCAATGTAGGTTAACAGCTTGGTCCCGTCATTCGTTTCTAGTAGCTTTGCAGCCAGCATTTTTTCATCACCATTGAAACTGCGAATGGCATCAAGAGAAAAACATCAAGATTACACATTTGTCATGTTTTTTGTATTGGATTGTCATATTTCTAATACAAAAATAAATAGCTGTTTCCTTCCCTTCTTTTCGCGACACACATCTTGCAATAAAGATAAAATGCATTTTACGTCTGTAGTTATCATGGTCGAATGATGCAATAAAAGTGACCATAATAGTAGACGCCATAAGCATTTATTTGTATTCTTTTTGCTTCTTTTTTACATAGTATAGGTGCCTTTTACATGGCATTGATGCCAATCTATCCGGATTTTACAGCACAAATATTGAAGTCATAAACCACCACACCGTCGTCGTGCTTCTCGACAATAATAATCCGTGCAATTAAAGATACAATTTTTGTCACATCTGCTGTCTGCTGGTTATTGCCTCACTCTACTGATGTTCCTCAGCGTAAATTAACGCCTATGACAAATGTCTCAATTTCATCTACTGGATTTTGCAATGTAAATAAAACACGTTGTGCGTAAGGATTGTCCACAAAGTAAATAGGCATAATCAGTTATTCAATAAACTACTATACTCCAACCTTGCGAATTCATCGATACGCTTTCCTTTTCAGTATACTAAACATAATATTTCATTAAAAATCTTTTTCTGAGTTACTACTACTACTACTAACTGCTACCTGGCACATCACTACATCATCACTGAATCATCAGTACAGTCGTCATTTAACGAAAGAATCACGGTTCGTTCATGGTGCATAGTGTTTTGAAGATATATTTTTTTAGACATTTCTAAAGAAGCAAGTCATGTCATTTTTTACGTGTTTGTAATATAGTGTCGAAAAATTGACACACGTCTCGATTGCATGATACGATGCGTAGCGTTAGATAGACGGACGACGACGGAGGCTAGTTGGACACTCTAACAGGTTCAATCTTCTCTGATTTCTCGTGTTATATTGATTACTTTGTAAGCAGATTATATATCCTCCTGCGAATGTGCGTATGTAATGTTCGTTAGATTACATTTGATCTCCCGAGATTTGCCATTTCCTGTCACTCCCGTGAACCACATGATGATTCATATATTAACACACAAAAAATAAACAACCAACCCTCCATTTTTTTCCTCATTTACACCACAATCCACAAAATATATAATATATGACTATGAGTGTAGAAAATCCTCTTCCAATAAAACTTATCATATATTGCAGAGGGAGGTCCTCATTGACGTGAGTATGTAGTAGTACCATAATATAACTACCAACTTTCGCAAATTGTATCATGTCAAAGTACGTACAAGTAATAAATCAAAAAAAAAGAACCAACGAACGAACCTTGTTTCGTCTAGAAATGCACTTGAGAGGGGGGCAAACTTGGCCGGGGACTCGGCAATCTCACATAGCAGCCTCTGCCGGCAGTCGTCATCGTAAACCTTCAGTGAATTGAAATGGTGTTCTAGCTTTTGAAGTCTTGTCTCCACACTCGACTGCTGCGGATTGTGCGAAGCAGGAGAGTTACTCCACAGTGAAAAATGAGAGGATCCATTGTTCAACTTACTTCTCAGTGGGATCACGTCCGTCGAGGAAGAAATCAATTCCCACACATTGCCTTTTATAATAATAAAAGGGACACCAAAAATACGTACACAATATTATTATTATATAGGGATGATAAAATGCGCAATATTTCTGCGAATAAGGTACTAAAAGTAAGTGTAGCGGGAGGATGAGGATATGCATCTGGCACTACTAAAACGGAATAAAATTTCCCATGAGCATTCATAAGCTTCCTCTCGGCTTCTTTTTTAGGATCAAGAAGGAGCATTACATAAAAATATAATTAATGAGCGGATAGGCGCAACAGCGGAATAAAACTGATAATGTTCTTCTTCTGTAAATAACGCAAGAGTAAATGGGAAAATAACAAATTTACAAAGTTTCCTTAAAAAAATCTTTTGTGTAATTATGGCGCTTATCTAAAAAAAAAGAACTAATTCTTACACAAGATTTCTTACTCTTTATGGATGCACATTACAATTTAGCCGGATATGGAATACGGAATTGTTGAATATGTGCCGCATTAAGCAACTCTGTCTCTACCAACACACTTAATGCTTCCTACTACGCATATATTGCGAATAGCGACGTCCGCTTTTACAAGATATCAGCCAGTCCTTTCATTCTAATTAACACGTTCGCAACGCAATAAGGGATTAGAGAGTCACAACAGTACACATATTGTAAATTAGTAGCTAAAGTAAATTACAGTAGTTGCTGGAAGTTGACTAGGTACTTGTTTTCCCATTAAGACGGGCAACGATATGATTTAAGTGATGAAATGGTGACAGCTATGCTAGTGCTGTAGGAAGGGGATATAGTCATAAAGTCATGATGATGATATAATTTTAAATGGTTCTGCCCACATCTCAGATTTTCTACAAGCCAAGGCAAGGCACACATCCAGAACTAGAGAGACTCTTTGCAAGAGACAATATCAACAAAAAATCTGAAACTAGACTCATCCATTACACACTTTTAATGGGATGTTGTCCACATTCCTTGACTATATGTAATGCCATTAGTATTAGAGAGAAATTGCATATTGCGCTCATAGAGATAATAATATGCTCATGTTAAGTGCAGCTGCTGGGCGGCCAAAAGACGACTTACTTGCTTTCTTCAACGGAAATTGTAGTTCATGAATGGTTGCCTTTTGTCTAATGCTGTTTACTAACGGCATCTTTCCCTCTTGATAGTGTGTGCTGTGGTGGTAGTATGACCAGGAAATAAAAAATGAAATGTGACAGTGCTATGGTCGTCGTCGTCGCGAAGAAAGTCGTGACGGCAATCTAATAACCACCACCACACTGCATGTCTGTGTGAGCCCATATGGATACATATATATATTTTTGCATAGCAAGTAGAGCATAATAGCAAGAGTAAGAGGGAGACAAAAGGGGCCGGAGAGGAAGGAAAAGGTTCTATTGAAAGTCTCTCTGTGTTCCAATAAATAGTCTCTTTCATTCGTAGACGCCATATAGCCCTCACCACCACTGTGCGTGTCCTTGAACTAGCTGTGAACTGAAAAAAAGCAAGAGCTTGTTTTAACCAAAGTCAAAAGGCTGCTACCACCAAATAATGCACTTTTCCAGCTTTCCCTTTTATTTCATAATTGCATGGGGAGCCCGGTTCCTAAACAAAAAGCTGGTCAAAATCATTTTCAAAAAATGGATACTTGAGAGGCTTCTCTAGTTACACCTAACTGCCCGTGACTACATAGTAAACTAGCAAAAATTTCTTTTGGATTTCTTTCACCACTTCGTCGTACAGTTAACGTCAAATTAAGAACGCTGGCAGAAAATAACGATAAACAATTTCTATTTTTTATGCTCCATTAGTGTCAGAAATCCTTTCTTTGGATTCAGTTTTGAGAGGTGACCTCACTATTTATAACCGTCCTTGTCGTTTTCCGTACAGATATATTTTTCACAATGGAGGAAGGAGACGAGATGCTATAAGAACCCCAATTGATTTGCACACCAACAATGCTACTTTTTCCATTTTCATTTCGAATAGGCTTTGTTAGTATTCAACTCGGGTTGACATACTGAACCGCTCCCGTTTCGAGCACGAAACAAAAAAAATATCTAGAATTCCTTCATGCTCTATGCTGATACGGACGTTTACTCCATGAAGACATCGTGTATGGTTGTCGTTGTCGTCGTTGACTAACAAAATGCCGTGCCCATGTAAAATGCACAAAAGAAAATAACTTTGGGACTCTCATTCACACATGGATTTCCAACTGAATGCAGTTTGCAGTTTAATAACAGCAGCAGCGCACAGGCCCAACCCGTTTTACCTTTCTCACCCGAAAAGTAAGAGGATGAGGATGACCAAAGAATCTCGTAATAGGACATGACATGGGCGAAATTACTTCATTACAAAAACCGTGTCTTCAATCTCTCTCTCCCCTCGTAATCCAGTCGGTCGAGACGAGAAAAGTTTACCTGAATGGATAAATGGAAAGTAGCAGCACGTTGGACGAGAAAATGGTTCTGCATTCTCCGGCTAATAGGCATCTCCTCGCCCCATTTTTCCCCAGCCACTTTTTAATTAAATGGAGGAACGGGGAATGGAATGGAACTAAGAAAACGCGTGGGATTAAACCATCATCTCTTGCACGATTAGCAATAACCCAAACTTTAAACTAGTATTCGGCAAAAGGCTGTGTGAATCCAAATAAATTATAGTTTTCGTGTAAATTCTAACAGCCTTAATACCTCAGCGTGAATCCCCCCACATGGATCTTATCACGCTCTTTAGTTAGGGCCTGGTTTAGTGGAAACTTTTTTATCGTATTTTGTGGGACTCGCAGTACGTCGTATCGTGTAGCCACAATGTCCAACAAGGATTTAGCTCGACTCTCTGGGATATTGTTTATACCCAACTTTGGGACTTGTTTAACTTAAATGAATGCATAACGAACTGAAATGATTTATATTACGTCTTGGGAACATATCACTGGGCTTCCCCTGCATATCATCTTTGTAGAGACCAGAGTTGAGGGTTGTTGCTCCGTGTAAAAACTCAAATGCCGCTGAACGTTCCATCCGAGTTGCTGTGCCGCCATCCTTGGAATAAAAGCTTGTCATTGGGGCTCCATTTACGGGAATATTTTTGAGTGGACTGAAAATTCAAAATAAAATTTGCACACAGTTTACTAACGGCTTCAAATATTAGAACAGTGTAAACGTTCCGGAGCAGTGATTCCGATTCCGTGTACATTATTGCAATATGTGGGCAAATATTTGACAAGCTAGGCAAACCATGTGAACGTCAACACTACAAAGCATCGGGCCCAAGGGCGGATAATGGCATCGGGGAAAGAATTACATGGAACTCTGTGGGGAACATTGGAACAGCTCAAGCCTAAAACGACTGAGTGGAAGGACTCTGGTTGGTGTAACTTTGTATTTGCACTGCAAATAATAAAATGTACCCTTTTGTCTAAAATAATTGAACGTAGGTATCGAACGACGCGGACAGCACAGATCAGTCTAGGTATAGCACTGTAACCAACCTACTGGTATACCAACCAACCAACTAACAAGTAAATCACGTCCATGCGCCAGTCCTCCTTCCTAGCCCCGTGTACCATTGCATTATTACGACAACGAAACATTATTAAATAGGCTGCGGCTGGATAATGAAATTGTTCCGGCTAATTGTGTGAGCGAGGGGGGGAGGAAGAAGATGACAATGAGCGGAGAACGGTGAGGAGTAGGGGCGGAAGAGCAGAGGGATATATTATAGCGATTTACAAACCCAGAGAAACAGTCCTCCGACCGACACACAATAATGCATTACGTAAAAACAAGTTTGCAATTGTTACAATCTCATTTCGCACGACAATTTCAATTTGGTCTCAATGCGCACAAAAAATGTAGAAAATGAGTTTGCGGCATGTCTATGCCGTCGTCGTCGTCGTCGTCGTCGTTGGTTAACCCAGTTCAGATTGTGCAAACTATATACCGTTGGCTCTCCTGATGATTTTAAACCTTTTTCGTGTATTTTTCAGTTCGCTTGGAAATGTCTTTTAGGCTGCATGATGCATATAGTGTGTGTGGTCGGTGGTAAAACACTTGTGATTCATTAGTGTCACATTACTCATTAGTTTTTAGGGTGTCTCATGTGATGATGATGCACACGCATACATGTTACCATCTGGAATTGTTTGGAAACAATGAGTTTTAAAAATTGTTGTCAAAGGATTGTAATTGTAATAATGACTGAAAATGATAACTTTGTGCAGGGTTCGTCTACCAGTGTGGACCAATATATTATTACACATTGAAGAATGTGTGTGTGGTGTGGCCTATTTTATACTTACCTACCTACTCTCATGAAAGGGGTTAACTAAAACTTGACATATTGATGTTGGAATGGGATGAATGTTGACATCAGCGTCTACAACTCATAATAATAATAATACGATTATTCTGTTTATGATGACTACTTCTCCATTTACCAGATTCATGGACAATAGTAAAAGCAGTTCTTATGTAAACTGCAGAGAATATGTAAGCAGAAAACAACGGGATTTTTTAGTACATGAAACATTCCTCCACTGCAAACTCATTAAGCATGCCTTGCCTTGCCTTGGCGCCGTCGACTACATAGGAGAATAATATAAAAAAGCATGTGCACATGCCGTAAACCCAAGTGTGACTTTTATGCGTGCTGTTTTCATTGAAGAAAACAAACGGCACATAGCGCGCACAAACATCAACAAAGCCAAACTACCAAAATAGAACCCATCTTTGTAAACAAACAAAGAAAATCCTAGACCTGTAGTTTTATAATGACATGCAGAGTCATTCCAAAAAGTAAAAGAAAACGAACCAAAGGATTCCAAGGAGGACGACGGTGAATTTGAAAATAAGGCTGGAAAATGTGGGGCACAACAATGGAACACCAATTCTCCTTAACCGACGGCGATGGGCTCCATTCATGATGATGATAACTGGTAGTGAAGTAGCGTGATATTATTTATGGGTTCCAGGAGACTTATTGATGATGATGATGATGAGTTGGCTCACTTTTCGTGATAGAGGATTCACTGTCCCAATAAAAGTACGAATTCTTTTTTGCACACCGGCGATCCCCGATTCCGGAGTACGGACACTCACTTTGATTTATTAAACTGAAGCTTCAATAATAATAAAAAATATCATATTGAGCGGTCGCTGCCTTTCATTTTCAAGACATAATGGATCGTGTCACTGGTCCATAATTCTTGGCATTGATCAGTACGTCAACCTCTTACTTTCTGAATGTCCAACGGGAAAAACACGTAAGTGGGGATGCCATCTCAAAAATGGTTTCTGCTCTATTTTCAGCACACACCTACCTACGAGAACTAGGTCTATTTGAAGACCATTCAGCACCAGTATCTATAGGCTAAATCGACGAGAATGATAAATATAGCGTCTATTCCTGGAACATGATGGGCAACTGTCATTTGCAATGGTTGTAAGAACAATGTCCCACCACCTACATCAAAGCACTCAAATGTTGCGTAGGTCACCTCCACTTCACTCGCACATCCTTGACGAAACAACGCCAACGACGGTTCTTTTCATGCAAGGCCTCCGTTGTGAGTGCAAATAAATCTGGGATGTCGAGCAGGGAAAAAGTGTGATATGACAAAAACTGATACGTTACACTATTGCTGTCACTGACGGATATGCCAAGTTATGCGTCAAGTTCCACTTTGACAATAATATGATATATTCGCAAGAATAGAAAAAAGAGCATTTATTATTGCACTTGCAGTGATTTTACTTACACACCGTGTTTTGGGCATAATGTAGGAAGGATGTTATAGAAGCAACCCTAGCTAGGTTTTAACTTTCATGAGAGTCATCTCTGCTCCCCTTCCTCAGAGTCTGTCACGCCTGCGGTGTAGTATCACCAAGTCGGTGGATTTGCGTATTTTCATGATGACCATTTCGTATATATGTCATACTTGCACTATTCGTACTTTAACTCACAATTTAAACAATTTCTGTAAAGGATTCCCCATTCCCCTACTTCACCGACCATTTTCAACGTGTAGTTTTACTTCCTTACCTACCACCATATATATATAGGTATAACACAAATGTGGCCTAAACTCAAAACCTTTTTGTCATTTCGTTACCTTGCATTTTTGGTGGTTGCTGCTGATTGTGGTAAGTAGGCAATAACATTGCATGTAAACTGAGATCCTCGAGAATTGTAAAATAGCATAACATATTTTGGGAAAAAAGTAGGGAAGTTATATACCCTTTTCATCAACCATACGGCGAAGAATGATGACGACGATGAGTCTCGTACGTACGTGTACGTACGTTGTCATTTTCTTGCGTAAAAATGTGCATTCACATAAACGACCTACTCCCTTCACATAATGTAATCATGGGGATGGATATAGGGGAGAAAAGTGAGGCAGGCGTTCGAGGTGCCGCCGTCGCTCCTACTGCTGCTCCTGTACTGATGCCTCCCTGCACCACCTTGCTTGCTTATTTAGCTTTTAAGCCTGTCTTATCGCTCGTGTAATTCAGAGCAGGATTCTACTACAGAATATAAAAGTTCAAAAGAGTTGGGACGACAAAATAAGCGTCTCGCTTCGCTGCTTACGGTTCCCCTAAAATGAATTGACGGTGAGCTCTTTATTTATACCAGTGCTTCTGATTCTGAGTGAGTCGTGTATTGGGATGATGAATGCCCTCACCCTCCTTCCAAAAATCTCGCCTAAATATGCAGCAGCTAGCTATTTTAATAATGTAAAAAAAGTAAGTCACAGAGCTTTAATAATGCCATCATCGAGTGAAAAAAGTATTCTCATTTTTAGTAGATTAAGTAGATTCTTTCTTCTTCTTGCATTAGCTTGCTCTTACCGAGGTGGTGTGTCAGAGTAGTCTCAATCGCCGTCGTCGTCATCGAATTGAGGTTTCTGTACACCGCATAAGTAGTAACGACTTATTCCTATATAACTAGGTGTAGCTTTTATGTTATTTTACTGCAAGAATGTTTCATTTCTCGTGAAAGACATATAATGGCATAATGTGTCTATTCAACATCTTAATTTCTTGTATAAATGCTGCTGCTGCTTTGACTCGTCTATCATGCACTCGTTTTACACCTTTTAAAACAGTAAACGTGCGTTGCGTATGGCAAGTGACAAGGCGAAGAAAAGGTGACAAGAAGAGAACAAATCTATATCACGCCTGTTTTGAACTCCTCGGATATTTTTAATTGTCAACGTATTTACTTCTGCGTGAGTGTAACTTTTATTGGATACTTGGTGATTTCAGAAAATAGCAGTAATTACCACAAGATTTAAGTACGACTCATGGTCAATGGCTATTTATAGGATGTATGGGTACACTCATGTACGATGCTTATATGGGAGAGGTTGCTTCCTCTTTCGCAAAACAATCAGTCATATAATAAATTCATTAAGTATGTTGTTTTATTATATAACCATTTTTATTTGAAATACAATATATATTGCAAAATTCTTAGAAAACATACAAACTAAATTTTATTTTTTTAAACATTTAACTCTCCTAAGCATGGCTATCATACTCGGAAATCATGCGCCAATACGAAATGGTAAAGGTGAAACGCCAACGGCTACTGCTAGGTGAATTGAGATGAGGGAACGGATAAAATGAATAAAACCTAAAACATTTGGATAAATAAATTTTTTTAAATGGGTAAAGCTTTAAATCATATTGCATTGTACCGCTTGCCGATTGATAAAGAGCGTGAGTCGCGTAGCGGTCGGTAGAACTATGTAATTGTGGACGATTTGCAAATGATGAACATAGGCAAGCGTCTTTCTTTGTTCAAGAGTAACGGTAGGTAGTTCAAGGTAAAAAGGACGAGTTTGAGCTGATCGTTGTAATCTCACCGCGCCCAACGAGAAACCACTAATACACCAGCATTTGTAGGTATTCTTTTCCAATCCCACGTCTCAAAACACGGGAAAAGGACAGTTTCCAGGCTACTTCTATCAATGTTTATGTATATCACTGCAAAATGGAATGTAGTATAACCATGCAATGTACATATTATTGTATTTCCATTGTCTTTTGAAAGAGTGTAGAAATAAATACCTACCTACACAACCTACCAACAAAAGAAACCTACCCCTACCCCTCCGCCACCACAACTGTGATACAACAACAGTATTAGGATGAATGATCCAAAGACGGAGGAGGAGGAGGAGGCCGGGGGATATGCGTAGGCAATTAATTACAATGGATTAGCTAAAATGTGGCAATAATATCTACGAGTCTAAAAATGAAAATATATGCTACCTAAGTGAGTGCGCGTTACGGTGACTTCTACAGGAAAAGGTGAAGGACTTTTGGTGACCGCATGTCAGTGGGACTGTGCACGTACGCATCCAGAGATGTCAGTGACGCTTGGCGACAGGGATAGCACGGGGGACAGCCACCCACGTTTCTCCCCTTCTTCGAATCCTTCCCTTTCCTCTGTGTACCACTCACTCATTCTGAATCTTTTGTCTCCACAATTCCGCATTTCCACATCTATTCCCTTCGCAATCCAGTCGTGTAAAACTTGTTTTTGTGGTCGTGATTCCAGCCGCCATTTTCTTGCTTCGTTATTCCTTTGATAGAGCTCCTCCAAAGTGGACTTTAATATCTCATGAGCCATTTGACTAAATTATAAAAAAGTGGGTTAACAGCTTTGCTCTTTTGATTCTGTTTGCATAAATTTTTTAGAAGGATTGCCTTCTAGCTGGATTAAAATCGTTCAAAAGGTTTCAAATCAAAGCTTCCCTTCACATTTTCTGTAACGATTATAAGGTTAAATCTACTAACTAACCCATCTCCAGTCCCATGCATGGGAGGACCCTGCTGCAGTTTCACTTCGAGGAATTTCCAGAACCCAGTTGACCAACGTCAAACGTGCTTATTTAACCTCCTCTTCACAATGGAATTTTTGCAACCGGCTACCCCATGAGCCTTCCTAGTTTCTGTGTGTAGTTTCTGAATCACATGGAAAGTAGGAAGGGCTCTGTTGGGTGGTGGGTGACCGTCAGGCATCAACCGTCGTGACAAGTTAAGTAAACGCATCCTGAATACTATTTGTCCGAGGAATTTGATAAAGTTCTTGTTTTGCTCTGAAAGGTTGTGGAATGATCATTCCAAAAGATTAAATAAATAACGTCTTTTGGGCTGAACGTTCCCTGGCGTTCATAGCCCCTGTCTACAATGAATTATAGGTAACCTTGAAAAAAAATAGGAAGAAAGTACCAGGAGGATAGTTTTCGGCATGGTTGTTGCCGGTGCGTGCCTTAGACCAACCCAACGCTAATGTGGAATGTTAACCTAACAGCAACAAAGTCAGTTACGGACGCGGACGGTAGTCAGTTCCTTCAAGGTTTGGTAATAATATTAACCTTGGTGGGACTTGCTGTCATCCGTATTCGATTAATCAGCACATCAATATTTTATCCAGCATTACTGATTGAGGTTTGGAAAAATAATACTAAATTGACAATGAATATTGTAGATGACTTTCTTGAAAAGAAATCTTCCAATTCTCTTAACTCCCTCCTTTAATCTCCAAATATCGAGCTCTCCGGTATGGTAAGTATAATGGCAATGTTTAAGAGTCGAGACCTATAACACAAAAATAAGGTAACTAATCAACTTAAAACCTTTCACCTATGATGTTTTCAGTACTAGTCCAGTTAGGGTATGATAAAATGACTGTTTTTCGTTTTTATTAGTAACCAGTCATTTGAAGCCTCTATGAAACTGAAAAGGAACTGGCAGTAAGTTCGTAAAAGAAACCTGAAACCGTAAGGTGTTTGGTTCTACTATTAATCAAGACCGATTCAAGTCAATCCTAGTACGCCCTACCCAGTCAAGCCACCTACAATCAATGCAGCAGAATGCATGGAACCCTTCATGTCTTGTGGCATCATTTGTATCATCATAATATTCACAGTAATACATACAGTATCTACTTATTACTTACTCGTATGTCAGATGCAATGTTAAAAAGGATCATAAATCGCTGTAACTCTATTATGATTGATTTAGTGTCAGTCGTTCCTGCTGGGTTCCCAGTTCCCACTGCATCCACTTCATGTCGGGAATGTCATTATTTCTTTGTCATTCAATTTGGAAGTTTGTGTGCATCGACAGTTTCGCGGACTCACACCTCACACTCTTGACTGTCATGAATTTTGCATATAAAAATTCAGAATGCCAGCCAGGACGCCAACGAAAACTGTCGACTAATGTTTTATTGATGTGATTATTTCGAATAATGCTATCCAGGTAGTATAAATCATAGAATAGCGTCAATAATGCCATATATAAAAATGTACACGATTAGCATTAAATACTTTTGATTCTGTTTACAATTCTTTATTTAATCGAAAAATCGTGGACTAATAAATGAATTCGTATAAAAATAATGATTTTCAACAATAAATATCATCTCAACAACAAAAAATTTTCAACAATAATAACAATAATAATTAATAACAACAAGAAGCAAAACAATTATAACAACAATGAGCCAGCATTAAATAGTAAGTTCGCTGAAAATTGAGCCGATCACTGATCAGCCATTTCCAGACCAATTGGCCAAATGAGTGTGTGTAATAAATAGCGTCGACAAACTACAAATTTCGTTTTTTTTCTTCTATCCAATATCATACAAAATCAACAAAACGCCAATGGATCTTTGGGCACACTGACAATAACACTGAAAATAATTCCATGTTGGAGTCGCATGTAGTAACACTTTGGAAGAAAAACAAGAAGAGATTTGAAAGAGAGCACGGCTGATTGTTCTCTGCTGGGAAAATAAGGAATTTGATGGGAGCAGGGTGGGATTCAGTCGTCAAAAAAGGGAGAAGAAAAATGTGTTACAGGTGTTGATTGTCACAGTAAAAACAAAAAAAAAACGGTCGTCGCGTCTTTTTGTTTCGAAAGCGTATCACTTTGTAAACGTTTTCCTTCACATTAAATCAGTGTCACTTAGGTCTGTCTCTCTGTCTTCGCTCGCCCTGTGGCTTCGGTTTGACAAAGTGGCTCTTGTTGTTGTTGCTAGTGTGTGTTGCACAAAAGCGGAAATTCCTCTCTCAGTCGAGAGGGGTAATCCCCCCCAGTTAAACAAAAGTGTCAATCTTGGTTAAGGTCACAGTTTAGAGAGCCACAGAGCGGGGAAGAGTATATAGTGTCCCCTTCGTGTGTTCATTGTAAATTGGTAGTACTACTATACAAGTCCTTTTTTTATGGGTGTACAAAAAGTCGCCTTCAGTTGTCACTCCGTCCATTTGTCATCTTGTCAACTTGTGTACAAGTAATATAGTAGTAGTAGTAGTAGTGTAGCTTAGTTATCAGTAAATATAGTAGTTGTAATAATTGTTCTTTGGCAGTCAGCTTCTGACATTAATATGAGCAAAACAATATAATATAAAATTATATAATAATAATAATATATTAACTAATAATATTGTCGTCCATGTGGAAAAAGTCTTGTATCTTCACATATTATACAAAATACATGTAAGGTGTAAAAAAATCATACATCCTTCGCAACCCTACATATACGTTATATATAACTTGTGGTAGTTAGTTAAGTCGGGTCATGGCCGTGAACTTTGTCTAAACACACTCCCTTTCAAAAAATACCCTAAAATAATATAACTTTGTTCGAGATTTTTTGTCCGTTCAATGTGCCAAGAAAAGTTTTTTTTTTTTTTTAAAAATAGTAAGCGTAGGCTTTGGTTACATCAGAGGAGCGTCAATAATTTGTTGTGTTTCTTTCTTTACCTGTCGTCGCACACTTGCAAAACTACACACGTGACTTAAAAATAGTAAGCGTAGGCTTTGGTTACATCAGAGGAGCGTCAATAATTTGTTGTGTTTCTTTCTTTACCTGTCGACGCACACTTGCAAAACTACACACGTGATTTATTGTCACCATGTCGCTTGCTCAGTGTCTGTCGAGGCAAGTTTGTGTAACCGAATTTAATTGAACAGTAGTGTTGTTCCGTTTTTTTCTCTCTATATTTTGCACCCCTGGACTAATGCCGTAAAAACTGTAAAAAAAACTTAAAATTTATAATAATGTTCTTCTCTATATAAAAAAAATTATCTTATATATAACTGTCACCTGTCCGTTAAAAAGTCAGTCTTTGGTTAACAATCGCAATAATAATAAAGTTGTATGGAAGTAGCTACCTTTGTATACAAAAAAAAGTTGTAGTTTTGTAGGTTACGTACTGTTGTAGTAGTAGTAGTAGTAGTAGTAGTAAAAAAAATGGAAAAAGTTATAGGGAAAAACTCATGAATGAATGAATGAATTCACCCCATTTACGTGTTAAAGTAAAAAGTTGTAAAAAATATATATATCAAGTCCAAAAGGTCTCCAAAAGGAAAACCGTTTTTTTTTTTCAACTTTACAACAGGGGTTGTTTCTTTTTTGGAAAAAAAAATTAGGAAATTTTGAGCATTTCAGTTGTTCCACACGTCGTCGTTGTCTATATATTGTTGTATTTTTTTTACGTATTTGTCCAAGTCGTCGTCAGTGTCCTCATCATCATGATTTCACTTGTTCTTCTTAAATAAATAATCTTGTCATTGTTGTTCCTGCTATACGGGATGACGGTTATATTTATATATATATATATCATTTTTTTTTGTCGTCATGTACTTTTTTTTGTTGGTGTTTGTTGTTGTTGTGGTGTTAGTACTGTGTGACGTTGGTCGGTCTTTGTTCTAGTTCATGTGGGTGAAAAGGAGAGGAGGAGGATCCCAACCAGCAACTGATATACTTTTTATTTTTTTTCATATGAAAAGGAGAGTGACTTCCGTCCATTCTTGTTCCCTGCTATTTTTTTTTTGATTTCGTGTGAAGAAATATATGTATTATAATAGCACTGAAGAAGAGCTAGACTTGCGTCTTCCCCCTTTTCCCTGTGTGTGGATAATAATGACCAGAGTCTCCAATGATAACAGCGGATGAGTGGAACAACAGCGGCGAGTAGTTTCCTGAGATTTTCCGGATTTTCATTCAATTCTCAACGTGGTGACGAGACTGTGGTGAGTAGAACGCCTATTGTGAACTGAGTGAAAATCTGTGATGAGCCCGAAGAGTTAGAGAAATAATAAAAAACGATAAAGCTTCTTAGAATATATATAGTTTTGGCTACTGGCAATCCAATCTGTGGACAAAGCAAACAAGAGAAAAAACACATAAGGATACTAAAAAGAAAGAGAAAAAATAAATTAATTCATAATTGTGTGTGTATAATCCGATTTCATTTCGTGTGTGTGTGTCATGTGAACCATGTCTTTCATGGCTTTTTTCTCTTGTCGTGTGCGATGCGATTGAAAATATACTAATAATAATAATGTCTCGCTGTGTCAATGGGAGTATGTAGTTGGTAATGCGCTGCACTGATTTTCTTTGTTCATAGTGTGCTACTACCTATAAAATTCCTGAGGTTAAGCAAGCTTTTCCTTCTTTATTTGCACTCTGTTTCATATTGTGAGTGATGTCCGTACATGCCAATGTCCGTCCGACGATGTACTTCACCTTTATTATGAATTAAAGAAACGACGCCTTTTTTGCTCTTCTTCACACACCAATTACGTGCCCAACGCCGCCACCACTACCACCACCACTACCATTTCTTGTTGTTTCAGATAGACACATATATAATATCCTCCTTGCACAGTCAGAGAAATGTGTATAAGCCGTATGTAAAGAACCCACTATGGTTGAGTTCATATGCCAAAGAAGAAGAAAAAAAGAGTAGTTAAACACTTGCTCGATGCGGCTTCTGCATTCTTTTTTTTCTTCATAATATCAGTGAAAAACTACTACTACGCTTATGCACACGTACGTACGTACGTACATATAGACATAAGTATGGATGACTG
Source organism: Dicranocentrus wangi (assembly GCA_036850665.1). Taxonomy (NCBI): domain Eukaryota; kingdom Metazoa; phylum Arthropoda; class Collembola; order Entomobryomorpha; family Entomobryidae; genus Dicranocentrus; species Dicranocentrus wangi. The sequence goes on along the minus strand of JAANSN010000140.1, from coordinate 40,149 downwards.
TGTTTGTGTTGTGGTAGTGACCTCATTACCTTGGCTAGTAAGAAAGCAGAACAGGAAATATAGCTGCAGAGTGAGTCTGTGTGAACGACCTAAGCTTGATTCTTGAAAAAAGTGGGTGATGGGTCAAATTTAAGATGTGGGGTCGCTAGATCCTGCCTAACCAGATCTACTTTCCACTTTTAACGAAAAAAAAACAAACTTGTCTAGATTTCAATCCACACACCACACCAAATACGACTCCTCTGTATATTTCTTTGCTAACTGTACTTTGCCCAAATGCACTTGTGTATATTATATGATCTCATCATATCACCATCTCGACTGCATGGTTTTTGATATGAATGCCTATACTAATGTACGTATATTATATACCTGCGTGTTTCCTCTCCTATCCTTTTGGTTACTGGGTCGAATGTATTACACACTGGTTTGCCTCTTATTCAAAAAAATAAAATAAAAAATCCTCTTTACGAAATGAGAGAGTAGCCAGTCTTTGTTTTCTGGTAATCGTATAGCCATTCCCTAAAATCGTGCTATCCGTAATGATTACTTTATGCTGTAATCAATGGATTGCAGCGAAGAAACGTAATTTCTTCCCATGTTCATTCAACAGAGGAGTTGTAATACTAGTTACGGAAAATTGCTATTATATATGTTATGTTGTTGTTTTCTGGCTGAAGATGTAAGAAGGTAATAATAATTGGTGGTGTTTATGACAGAAACTGTCTGAGCTGCGGATGATGATGTCTCTGGCTGGACTAACAGGATTATTACTACAACACAGAGGAAATAAGGGCTTATCTCAACTTGCCCCGGACTCAAATGACACAATCGGAAATGGGATTTGGAGTGCAAAAATATGATGATGATGATGATGATGATGCTGATGCTGTTTGCAAATCTGGAGGAGGAATTGTTGTAGGTGCATACCTGAATTATTGGTTCTTGTTGTATACATCGTAGAGCTTTTCAATTCCGCTGAGGACCTTCTCGGAAAGGCTGGCAAGGTTGAGGGATCGGTAGGTTCCGTATTGGCTACCGCTCCATCCGTAGTCTCCATATCCGGAGTTCTTGCTCAAGAGTGGGTAGATGACTGTAATATGATACAATATGAAAATGAGAAAAAAACACTTTCCCTTCCCGGCGGCAGCAGCAGATTGCTTGAAGGTCATTCCAGCAATCAATCATTTTGTGGTATGGGGATCGGAAGCGGTTACGCAATCCGCGCAATTTGTACCTGCAGCCAAAGCTAAGAGGACAATGATGGCTCCAAGGGCAAGGAAGAGCCCAGTGCTCAAATCGAAAGAGAGACCGGCATAGGTGTATCCGTAGGGATCGTGACCTCCTGGGTATGAGTTGTAGTGGTATTGCTGGGAGTATCCTCCACGAGTTACCTCCTCAGCTCCAGTAGCTTTTACTTCTCCTTCCGCCCTAACACCGGCAAGAAGGAGGAAAGCAAAAGGAACGGCTAAAATGACTTGACGCATCATGTTTATTATCTGAAAGTTTCTGGTTGCGGGTGAATTCCCCAAAAATAGTTGACCTAAAATCAAGAGAGAATAAAAACAAAAATTTCAATGTCTGTCCATCTCAGGACGACGTCTTAGACCTAATTACATAATGTCTTTCTCCAGCAAAGAACTTTCACTCTGTCGCGCTACCACAATGTGTTTTGGCACAAGCAAGGCACGTTTCAGGGACGTTCGTCGTCGTCGTCGTGAATGACTCATTTCACTTCCACAACTTCACGCCGAGTTTCTCCTTGTAACTACTCTCCAGAAATAATAATAAAGAGCTCCGAGGTGCTCGGAAGCCCTTGAAAGTATGCTTTCATTGGCAAGGTAAAAGTTGAAAGTTGCAGAGAACTACTGGAATGTATTCATGTGAGCACACAACTCATCATATCGTACAAAGAAGGATTCCCAAACAACAACCCCTTCAGCTTCTCATACTTTTTCACTCTCTTGAGTTTTCTAAAAACTTGCTAAAATTGAAGTGTGTTGCATAATATATAAAAGTGTACTTGAAAAGAGGGAATGCCTCATTGAATAGCTCTTTTTTCCTTTCTAATACCACGAACAATATATTTTTTCTCATTTTCTCCACTGGAAATTTGCATTGACATAGAATGAGAGCCTGCTTAATCTTGAATCTGAATCTACATTTTTGACTTTATAAAAATTCCAATGAGGACGTCTAGAGGAGATTTAAAAAAAAATGGAAAAACACTTTGATTTTGACAAGTCCATACTAATTGCTTTTACATGGATTTTGTTTTTTGAATTCATGACTTTCTCAACTACATACTATACCCCGTTCCACGTGACTTGCAAACACGATATATTTGTTCTTTTTTCTTTGTTTGTAGTAATCCTGCAGATTCACCACCATTCCCTACACCTACTCTCAGCCTTTTAAGACATTTCAGTGGTGGACAATGTGAGGGTGTGTAGAAGAAAAGTACAGATTTATTGTTTATCCTTTTGCTTTCCAAAAGGTACACAAGAAGAAACTGAATCAAGTCCAACAGGGATTTTTTGTTTTCTTCGCTTTATTGTGTCCCGAGTGCCTTGCTTGCTTGCTTGCAGATTGAAGTAGAGAGTGAACAACAATAATATATTAGTTTTTTCTTTCTCAATTGTGATGTGCACTTTTTGTTCCTACAATTCAACTTTTGCTGCTAAAACAATACAAACTTTATATCGAATCAAAACTTTTGTCTTCACCAAATGGGGGAAATAAAACAAAAAAGGGAGAATCAGACAAATAGAATCGTAGTATTTAAACAATATTCAATATTAAGTATGCACTGTCTCCCTACAGGATTTTCAATTGACTTTTTGGATTTGGAGAAGGAGGGGTAGAGAGAGAGAGAACTTTGGTAAAAATGAAGAAAAAAAACACACAACAATGAAATACAGGCGAACTACTTTTTTCACACACAATAAACGCCTTGGCGACGGCTTGAATTGACTCGGGGGTTGCGTACTACTATTGACTGACAATAATATAATCAATTACAAAATATAATAATTAATTTTTTGTTGTAGCCCCTCCAAAAATCTAAAGTAAAAGTATAGTGACCACAGGGTAAATATATGTTTCTATCGAAAAACTCCCAAAACTCACAAATTTTTGATACAACACACTTGTTCTGTAAGAAGAAGATATAACTAAAAATCCAAAGCTTTCTTTCGTACCTGAGAGAATGGTTTTTCTCTGGGTGGTTGTGATTACTCGACAATCGAATGCTTTGTGATCACTGTGAGGCTCCGAACCATCTCTTTATACCTGACCTGACTACCCTGCAGCGAAATGGTATGCATTTTTTGCCTATTGCAAAAATCATTTCAAACTTGAATCCACGGTTAGGATAAGGGTTTTGAAATCCACGATATCAAAAGCACTATAGGAGCAGAAGCAGAGAGCTACAAGGTAGTTAGTTACTTTTTCTCTAATATACCTAACGACCATCATCATCATCGTGCAATAAACAACAACACCATGTGAGCAGGATAGTGGTAATAGTTGTAGTAGTAAGTAACGTAGACGTAGTTTATTTAGCGGTTTACCTAAGTGATCCTACTAGTAGCATTCCTTTTACCGAAAAATCAACCCTCGCCTCATGTACTTGTACTCCTGCTCAAGGAATGGTGATGTGATGATGATGATGACCATTCAGTGAAAAGCCGGGGAAGAAAAGGGACACAATATATAACTAACTACACATGCCTTTGCTATTCATCCTCTTTCTTACATCCTATTACGCTACATTTGCGAATTATCGTCATGAGGCTCGGCTGCTGCTCATTGTTGTAGCGTTTGGAGGAGAGTTAAGTACTCCTACGTGAACTTGTGGGGAGGGAGGCACTCATTCACTCAAGCAAAAGGGAGTGCGAGAGGAGGCAAAAACAATGTGTATGGCAATGTGGAGGAAGCATATTACCGGGCCGGCGTCTCATTCTGCATGCCGTCAACGCAACAAGCAACAACGTGACGATGATGATACTTTTTTCTCGATTTTGTTACACCAACTCGGCAATAAAATCCGTATGCTTGCTGCATGAACTATCAAGAAGAAGGATAGAGAGACAATGTATGAGTAATATTTCAAAATCTTGGAAGGCTGGCAATGCTATATACACACGTTGATTATGATTATGAGCGAGTTTTGTGACGACGACGAGGTTGTTTCTTCCTTAAAAAATTGTTGTCGACCCCCGGCCACCACCTCTTCTTCTTTGGTCTTGAACTTGCAAACTTTATAACGTTTGACGAGAATGAGATATATTATGCATTTTAATGCGTGTGTGTTTGAGTGTTCACTTGGCGAGAGCAAGTCAAGCATGTTTCTTCTGCACTTTATAAACTATACCATACAATCGAGATGAATATGTGGTGCATATTATAATATGTCTAAACAATATATTATTTATGTACATAATGTGAACACACATTCTTGCCGTTGTTGTACTCACACACCTCAAGAGTATCCTAGTGCATGGCTTTTGATGATCTACATTTCTACTTTTTAACGGAAGCTGCATAAAATGAACTCCGGTTCGTTGTGCCTTATATCTCCTTAAAGGTCGAGTAAAAAACTATCATAAAATACCCCTTTTCTTGCATTTTCATATTCCCAAAGGAAAGGAATATCTTCAAGTGAACTGCACTACTACTACTGCTGCTGAAATGTGACTTTTTTGGTTGAGGGAAGCCCTTAACTTAATGCAAATCTGCCGTTTTTATTTCCCTGTTTAACATAAAACATGTAACGAAGCCTCATCTCCATCACTAAAGAGTTTGAAAGCTAGCAAAATTGTAAAATTGTAAATTGTAACGTGTATCCGTAATCCTCAATTTTTAATACTTTTTCTCTCTCCCTTTGCTTTCATTCTTAATGTAGTCATGTCGACCAACTTTTTTTTGTATCGATACTTCAACAAGGATGCAGATTGAAAAATGGGTGTGTATTTGTGTGTACGTAGGGATATTATTGACTGTGAATATGAGCGCAAAAATCTATATGGGTAGGCATAGGCATCATAATAATATTGCATTGTTTTATACTATTTATCGCTTCCATTTCCACTAACTTGCATACAAGATGTTAGCGAACGTGTAAACTTGAGAGTAGGAGGGATAAAACAGGGATTTTGATTAGACGCATCTTCAAAACCGCATGAAAAAATGACAATGGTGGAATTGTACTGATGATGATGATGATAAGAAACTATATGTGCGCTTCTGAAACTGTTCAATTTCATTAACGTGTTACATTACACGACATCCCACTACTACCGTGCATTTACTCGCAATTAGCCCTTCCTTCCGATGATGATGATCGATTTCTCCTGCAACAACACTCTAAACTTTCCAATTCATCCGTGATAAAGTGTGATGAACAAGTTCAAAAGCGCTCGTTTAGAAAAGGAATAAAACAGAAATCCTGAAATCTCGCAACTACCATACGCATCCCATTTTTCTGAATTATTATTATAAAACGTACGTGCATTGTTTCTTCTGCCAGGTGGAAGGTACTTGAAAAAAAAAAGAATTTTAGAATTGCAAAGCATTTTATTGCATGAAGATTCTCCTTAACAGCGTGTCCATGCCGACATGCACCTGGGGTATAACATGTTAACATGAAAAGAGTGTATTACATTTTTTCAATGCTAATCCTCAATAAACCTTGTTGGCTATAGAGGTAACTGTTTAATGTTCAGTGATTACTGTTCGACAGATAACAGATAGTTCATCACTCTCCCCCACATCATCATATTTTGTGTATAGCTTTTCTTTCTTTTTAAAAAAAACGAAGATTGCTTTGGATTTTATGCACCTGCTTGAAATGAATAATAATTAGCATTTTTGACGGCTATTATAAATGTGAAAATTGTTAAGAGGATTCTTTAGATGATCTGTGGCCTTTTGAAATCTAGCGTTGCCCCACACGGACTAGAACAGACACACGCTTTATGCAAAATGCTTACTTCTGATAGTATGCTGTCGCTGAATCGACGGCTTCATTTGCACTAAACGCTGCTATGACTTTCTTAGACAACTTACGTCACACCCTGGCCTTGGCAGAGTGGGTGAACAAGCAGGAGCCGCGGCCGAGGAGGCCTGATGTGAGTATATATCTCTTAAAGTTGTTGTGGCGATGGGTTTCTCGAACGCAATCTGCATTCTTTCAACATGATTTAGCATCAGGATACGAAATACAAACTTATACTACTTTTCTTTTAAGACATTATTTTGCGGGAGATGCGGGTGTAAGTAGTCCAAGAGTTGTAGGCCTCCTCTGGTAAAACTAACTAAGTATCAAGGTTTCTCATCAAAATCCTTGTAATATTGATTTGATAAAGTGGGGAGAACTAACTAACTACACATACGCATACAGCGGCAGCAGCAGGTAGGAGTAAAAAAAATATGTTGTGAGTTGTGAATCATGTTATCTATTATTACTGACTTTTATGAAGTTGTAGAAGATATAAGTTTTACTACGGTCGTAAGTCTGTAGATGAGAGATGCGATACCAGGGAGAAAAATGGATAATTATTTTGAAATCCGTGTGTGCGATATCGTTTTTTGGTGCATTACTCATGCTTCATGCAGTTTTTACCCTAGGTCATGTACACGACGAGGAATGCAATTTCAGTTGGAAAGGAATCAAGTTCAAGGGAGGGAGATGATATACGAAAAGGATTTGTGCTTGAAAATGTTACAAATTACAACTACTTACACTTACAAATTGCTTCCCGCTAAGTCAATTAGCCTACACTTGTCTTTATTGTTAAAACATGGAAAAATTTTGCCTTCCGTCCGAGCTTAAGGCTACCAACCACACAGCACTCTGCAGGCTCTCTGCAGAGTTGTTGTTGCGTTGTTTGCGTGTGACCATTTGACAATGGCATTTTTTTTTTCTCAAACTGCAAACTGGTCTAGAAAAATATATCAGTCTCTGTCAAGCGAAGCAAATGTTATTTTTTTACGTTAATGAGTGTCTGTCTGTGGAACGCAGCACGGTGATAATTCTTTCTTTTTCATACGAGTTGTCACTTGATAAGGGATCTCTCATGCAAATTTTTTCGTCACATTATGTTAATGTGGCATCATAATTAATGACGCTTCCCTTTCGAAAATCTTTGACAGAAAAAAGAGAAAAAAGTGAAAAAATGACTGCAAATTGGGTTGACTCGAAAAACTTTTTTTTTGAGTTGCGAGGAGGGTACGCATATTACTACGTTTTTAAAACAATGGCTAAGCGCTTTGATGGTCGAGTCGAGATAGTGAGCAGAGCAGCGCAGTGCAGTATAGTGCAGTGGTTTCAGACGATGTGCCAGAGAGAAGTAAAATCAAGAAAAACTGTTTTTTTTTCTCTTCTACAAAACGCACAATATGATGATAAGTATATATGTGAGTCTAACAAAATAAAGAGAGCGATCATTATGAGAAAAGAGGCCAACAATGAAATGGCCAACGGATACGTAACACAACACACAAAAAACGGAGGGATGCTGTATGATATAGGAAGTCCTAGCTAGACTTATTCGACATTCATAAAACAACCATAAAGTCCGAGAGATGTGATGTGTGGACTGAAGACGGAATGCAAAAAAGTTTTTCAAGATGTACACTGGCTGGCTGCTCACTCATTTGTGAATCCACAATCCACATACGAGGAGGAGATTTTTTATAACGACCAGAAACGAGGTTGGCAGTTGGCATTGCCATTGCCATTGCCACCACACCACACCATACCACCAGAACCCAAATACTTTGTGTGTGTGTGTGTGCACCATGTTTTATGAAAAAAAAACTCACTTGTTCTTTACGTTTTTTAAAAGAGATCCATAATTTGTACGATCCAGTAGGTGTAAAGCTTGACCTCTATAATGAGCAATGCAAGCATGCATGCAATCATTTTGCGTCTACCGACATGCTCGGAGATTGGCCCATAAATGGGATGTTAAAATGCGGGTTTAAGTATTATTAAGACATGATATATAAAACATCAACATCCTTAATAAATTTTTAAAAAATACAGAAGACATAGACACAACTAAATTTATTTGTTAGTATTTAAACAATGTAGTATGTAGAGTGTGCGATAAAGGTTATTTTGCATAAACTATATAGGTGTAACCTTTTAGTACGTGCTTGGACACTGGATAGTTTTGGTGTAGGATGATCCTTTGGTCTAGGTCACTTAGAAATGCTAAGGGATTTATTGTACCTTTTGCCAAATCAACCCTCGAGCGAGTCGCCCATTGTAATGCAATCTAGTAATACCATACCACCAAAGGAGCAGTCCAATCCCCATGCAACCAACACATCACCGAGTTTTAGTAGGCAGTGAAACCTCATGCTATCTGCAAAAATTTCAATTTAACAATAATCAGTTTCAGTATGGAATATTAAGTATATTATGTACATATGAACATGGCAGTAAAACATCGAGATTCCTCGAGAGAATTTATTTTCCTTTGTAATCCCATTTTACTTCCTACGCACATCCCCCCGTTTCACTTTAGTATTATGTTTTATAAGTAGAAAAATATGTGGTGCAAGTAGCCGAAAGATGAGGCATGATGAATCTCGTCATGCCTTATTTACACCAGATTACCATGAGTTTTCTCTCAGAATTCAAATCCCGTGTTTATTTGACCATTTCCATCACCACAAGTACCACTCTGAAAAATCTTCAAGGCTAATGAAATCTGATTTGCACAAAAAAATTTCATAATTCCAACAATGTCTGGCACATTTTCCCTATATAATTTGATTTTAATGGTGATCTTTTGCACCAACAACATAACTCCGTCGCGTTCCTATTATACAGGATCATACGAGGTGCACATTATGCAGGGACTGCAAGACATTGCGCATTGTTGACTAGGCGCACATAACATTGACGACCATTAAGTTCAAATAAAAGATTTCCCTTAAGGAGTCATCGTCACCATCCGGCTTCAGCACCCCGTGATAATTTGGCAGAGTCGCGACGACAAAAAGGTGAGAATCAAACCTGAGAAGCACAATAATATACAGTCTGCTATTTTTCTCTTATCAGGTTGAACTGACGCAGATTTGAGACAGAAAAAGGATGCTTGGCATAAATTAAATACTATCCGTAACACAAAAAGTCAGTCAGTCACTCTGGCTGGTATGTATGGTGGTGATATCAACACGGCAAAATAATCCAACTTATATCTCTTTTTGCAACAACAAGTACGAAAGTTGTAAAAGTATAAATATGTAGGCACAGAAGAAGTACAAGTAGAAGAAAAAAAAAACTTGTGCAGTTCAGAATATGTCGTTCGTGGTGTAGTAATAACAAGTCAAGAGTGCATATTATCATATTTTGCAATCACGACTTGTGCATGCAACTATATATGCTTACACACAGTTGCCTGCCTGCCTGCCTGCCTGCATTACGTGTAATTATGGTTTCCTGATGGTTATTATGATGAGTTCGCCAGCAGTAGTTAGTGTAGCAGTGCGAACTGTATCCAAACCCCAAAGTAGAAATCCTTACGTACAGGTGTTACCAACCACTGACTGACTACTTATACTACTACTCATCGAGAGTGGGAGAAAATTGTTCGAAAGTTAAGACAATGACAATGACATTGACACTGATTATGGGATATCGATGGTAATCATGATATAATCGCTGTGATTCTCTCTCCCTTCTTCTTGCAACCCCTGCTGCCTCAATTCTGATGAGTGAGTGAGTGTATAGCACGTTGTTGGTTGGGTTCTCGTCGATGAAACGGGGTGCTTTACCGCTGCTGACGGGGTTATTAATGGGGTGGAAATGACAACACAATGCGTTTCATTCATTAATTCATCTTTTATGATGATGATGGTGATGCTACTACCATTTTCTTCCTATTTCAAGGAAAACTTGTACGTGTGACAAGTATTTTCTCTCTAAAAAAAGGAATTTCTGTAGAATTCAACAACCATTTAAGTACACTTGTGATTTCCTTCAAACCAAGCCTAATAAATGAGACAAAATGCATGCATAATAACACATAACACTTTTGTGGTCTCTCTAAATAGCTCCATTATTACCCTTAATTACACTTTTGTTCAGAGGTTTACATCATAATACAATGAGAAAGCTGGCTTATATGAGCCCTTTTCGACTTTTTTAATGGGTTCTGCTGCTGACTAACGAAGCTAGAATTCCTTTGACCAAAAATTAAATCGATTTTCACTTAAACGTCATCATCATATCATCATCATGAGTCCAAAAATCCCTTTAAGGGAATCCGAGGCGGCCTGTGAGTTTCAACCACCACCAGACATATATAATATATTTATTGTGCCCCTCCACATCCGTATCCTTTTGTCCTGAATACAAATTAAAAATTCATTCATACATACGTCTCGCTTGATAATGCGAATATATATTGCCTTGCCTTGCTCAAGTGCTCGGATTGACGCACAAAATGTGATGTGATGATCTTTTAAACATATTTGGTGGTAGTCAGTAGTGAGTAGTGCTGGTTGGTTGGGACTTGGGAGTTGAATTGAAACAGAAAAAAAAGTACCGCTAGAGTCAGGGTTATTTACAAGTTTGTAAACAACATGGCCGGTGTGAGGTGGTTAGTTGGTGGTGGTGGTGGTGGTGGTATGTATGGTGGTGCGGGTCTGCATACACAAATGGTTCAACTCTCCTCTCGGATTATTACTATGCGATGAGCCTTTTTACGTTATATATTCATTAATTTAATAAAACACCATTTACCTGTCCACCTTAATGTAGTAGGCGCTGAAGAATGCGCTTTACTAAGACACCCTGCAAAAGAGCAGAAAGAAAAAAATTCCATCGGCTTGAGTCATTTCTACTGGGTTTTATTACGCCGCACCACACACACATGAATAAATTTTTAGACGGTTTTATCAGGTAAAAACGAGTGAATAAGACTGAAGTAGTAGTATCGTGGTCTGTCTGTAGGTATATGAATGAACTCAATTTTCAATACGTTCTTTGGCTCTCATCGGTTTGAACAACAGCCAAAAAAAACTTTTAGTCGGTCGACTATGTTTTTTTTTTTTTTGGGGATGTTGGATTTTTGTGAGTCGTTTTAAAAGATCAACTTGATTCCTCGTCGTCATCATCGTATTTATATTATGCATGTGTGTTTCTCTTTGTGTAGATGTAGATATACCCTACATCTCCCTCTGCTAATTGACTGTCATAATCCATTTCTCCTCTTGCAGCGGTGGTGGATCGATGGACCTATTGGTGGTTGCATTGCATTGTCAAGAAGAAGAAGAGTAAATTTCGAGAGAAACCGACCAAGTTGGAGGATAACAGGATTCTTCTTCTGCTGCTGCTGCTGCTGCTGCTGCTTTGATGTGAGGAGAGCCTACAATTGTGACATAATTATGATAAGCATGCGTTGCAAACATGACCACTCAAAATGGCATGTAACCGTACTACACACACACTTCATTTCGTGGACTATAGCCGAAGAACGAAAATCACGGACGGGGCCTAGTTGAGATGTTTAAAAGTAATATAGTTGCAGATCGAGCTATATAAGCTTTGTAAATGAATATGAAATAGGGAGGTCAAGTTCACTGAAGGTTATACCAATTGGATCACGTAATAAAATTGAAAAGTTGGGTCAGATGCGAATAATATCATATATCTTTCCGATCAGAGTTCTTCTTACTACCAGCCACACCACTTCAAAGGAGGAGGACGATGATGATGGTGATGTTGACCAGTCAGCAAGAATGACGGCATTGAGTAAAAGGAAAGCCAGCTCTGTTGTACGTACGTACGTGGTTACCAACAAAACTATATAAATTTCGGAGGGGAACGGGTTGCACAGTTTTTTTCTTTTACCATCCTTTCCTGTCAGTCGCTAAAAGAACGCAAAAAAGACGGTGTGGAAATGGGCTCGATCGAGTGCAGTGCAGCAGCAGTCATGGTGCAATACTCACAGATTTTTTCGGCAATATTTAGATATAATGTGATTTTTTTATGATGACTTGCCTCCTTTTAGGATGCAAGAAAGAATTTTCGGTTGAGGTACTCGGCTACCCGGAATGCAATCCTAGTTCCTAGCTTGTTTACCCAATTTGACGATATCAGCATCATAACTTCTTTTTTTTTCTCATGAAACTTTTCGCGTGGGTAAGAAGTCCCCTATTGTGCTCAAGTAACAGTACAAAGAGGCAGTATGAATTACAAAAATGTCTCATCTTATCTTGCTGCCTGGATTCTGAGGACGTTGTCGTTCGACTGATCCTCCTGAACTGAACTAGTCCTAATAAGTCACCTTTCAGAAAGCATGGTATGCTACAATGCGCCTTTTCCCCTCAAGAGTTTGAAGATCCGTCTGCTATAACAACTAGTGACACATGCTTACTCGCGAGTTGCATGCAGCCCCCTTGTTGTTGAGACTTCAATATGAATACGGAATTATGCTATATATATGAACTCTTTCTCTCTCTCTCTCATATTAATGAAAATGTTGTTATTGACTAGTAGTCTATAAATTCTAAGTAGTATATATATTTCGGTACGTAGGAAAATTCTCGAAATTTTTTTTCGCATCATCCAGTAGGTTGTAGGGTACCCTGCTTCTAATATCTATTACTTTGTGTTGCATTGGGCCCGATGCGATGACAAAGGAGAATTTGACAAAATATATGATACCCTTCTTCTGACACTTCCTTTGCATTGTAAGAGATTCGAAATCAGTTTTCCAAATCGATTTTCCCTTTGCCCCGTGTTTCCCAGCCGCAACTTAAGCATAAGTAATAATATCGCAACCTTGCCTTGTCGACAAAATGGAATACACATCTCTCAAGCGTGTAATAATGTAATACACGGAACTGACATTTTCTTTCCTGAGAGGAGTCTCATGTCGTATTTTTTTTCTTGCGGAAATCGAAATACTCCTTAAATTGCATTATAATCTTTAACCCACTTTCCGGCCACGCTTACGAGGGAATATTATATACAGGGCAGCATGTATAAAGTCGGATTTTATGTGCTAGGAATATTTCGAATATATAATCTGAACATGTTTCCCTAATAGAGCTAATATGTATATATATGAAAGAAGATTTTGTTCCGTGGTGGGGATTTACCTCAATGAACAGTTTTTCTACTGACGTGTACCTCCTCTATACAAACAGGAATCTATAGGGCAAAAACACTCTCATCATGTGCATAGCAAGTTTCAAGATGCAGTTTCAAGGGTGAAAATCTTTTTTTAATTCATATCATCAGTATTACTTACGTTGCTACTAGTGGTGGTAATATATATTCTACCATAAAAAAAGTTGCTCGATCAAACCAAATGCCAACATAAGTTGAGCTTTCCATCTTTCAGACCTTGCTCCTCCTGTATGATATGATGATGACGAGGATGAAATGAAACATCAGTTATAGTTTTTGCAAACCTGAAAAGTAAACTGTTTTTCGCAGAAAATCCTTTCGAACGAGACATTTTTCATTTGTGCAACTAACTAGCCTCTGAGTCTGATCTTGAGTGTGAGTCTTACTTGTCAGTTTCCTTCTTCATTTTTGCACCAAATGAGTGAACAATAATATATTTCCCTTCCCAGATGGAATACTCGGAAAATCCTTTCTATGCGAAATCCCTAGTTTACTAGTCCACATACCTTAGCGTTCCCTTATCGGAAATTCCTGGTAAGGATGCCTTCTTAAATGTCCCGTGTAAAAGAACACATCTCTACTAATAACCCCGTTAACTCTGAAGTCATTATCTTGGCATTTTTAGGGAAGCTCTTTAGCCAACCAGTCAACCTCACCAACCCAACCCTCCTCATCCTCTCTTCTCTCTGATAAACTCGAATTTTTGCATGTACACACACTCCTCATATATATATACATATGTCTTTTATAATTCGATGAAAACAGAAGGAATTTTTTTGCATTTGAATGAAACTCTCCTCTCGTAGTATGTGCAAAACATGCCAACCACAAAAACCATGCAGTCGTGGTAATCACTATTACAATGGCCCATTTATATGCTAAACTATTTGAGTGTGTGTATCTTTTGTCTGCTGATCAGTTGGAAAATATATGTATATTACCAATTCCAATGGATTTTTCTTCATTTCAGAGGAATCCTCCCTGTACTCTACTACCATACAGATTTTTTGACAGGTTCAAGAGGCAACTCGAAAAAGGAAGAAGAAGAAGAAGAAAAAACAGTTTTGTTGTTGATCATACATTCTCATTGTATAACAAAACGGGCAACTAACAAGTGAATTGAATTCCCAATCGTCGTCGTTCGTGAGTGACCATGATGCCAGCCAGTTTAAACGGGTGAATCAAGTCCGGTAAGAAAAGTTGCCGGGGAAGGTGGTAGTTTTGTGGTAAGCTGAAACTAGTATTTTGCTGGTGGTGGTAGGACGAGGACGTTATGGTAGACTTTGGGATTCTTCCCCTACTTCTCCCATACCCATTTTAATGGTAGTTGTGACGACGACGACGACGTCGACGATGCCATAAGCTAATGATTCAATGATAATACAGCTACACAGAATATTTCTCTGATGATGATGCACAAGCCTGACCAAAAGGGAGAAGCATGATGATGATGAGGATTCCGTTTCTCTCTGGTACCCAAGAAGAAGACGAAGAAGAGTAGGATTCCTGCTTTTCGATTCCTGGTCTGCTTGGCACAAAGGGAAAATCTGACCGACGACGACGAGGAGTGAGGAGATGGATGAATGAGCAGTTAGCCAACAACGACAAGCGTCGAGAAAGTCAAGGACCAGTAGTAGTCCTATTTCTCGCAGTATGTTTTGGCGTGTTTTTGTACCCGTGTTCCGTCAACTTTACTAGAACAACTTCACCATCATCACCCAGTCAATAAGAGATGTCAAGTGAAACGGCCGTATTTACGTGTTTTTCAGTGATTATTTACATGCAACCTAATAATCTGGTAATACAGGTTTAACCTAGAATTCGGCGGTTTACATTTTCTTGCTAACATTACTTACTCTGCATCCTTATCTGCTCTAATAGGGCAAAAATGTTGGTACTGCTATATGGCAAAACCAAATGCATAGTATTTATTACCTGTATATGTAAAGTGGACTTTGCAACCGAGAAAACGCTGAACGAACACTTCTTCTCCTATAATATACTATCCATCTCTACCTACATCCGTCTCTTTTCTGGCATAAAAAATATATTTTGCTGTCTTACATTGGATAATGTGGATAATGTCAGAGGAGATGAAGATGAACGTAGTCTATTTACATATTGATGGCATCAAGAAGTGGCCGGTTGCATCTCATAATGTAATTGAAACTGATTAGGCTCACTTCTTTGTAGGTTAAAATGCTTAAGGAGTCAGAAGATGTACAATAAGTTGGTAACTATTTTTTTAGCCACTTGTAGATATCTTAAAACGAAAAAAAATGTATAAAAAATGTTTTAAAAAAGGCAACAACATGCATCTTCAGCGTCATTTAGCAAATACTTTTTGTATTAGGTTGTGATTATGGAAATATTTTTGCAATTTGAAATCTTCAAATCCGATAGGTTTATACAGTTTATAGGTTAGACCATGCGGAGACGTGATTTACTGAAAATGAGCCGCGTTTTAATTTCCCGATTTACGTTGAGCTAACTTGACAAGCATGACTTTTTAAGGAACTTTTAATGCTAACATATATTATGCCTCTCGTGAATATTTTTACTTTGTTCCTTCCCACGCACGCGTACGTACATACCGATATAAAATTGCAAACATGTTGTTTATAAATTCTTGCGGAATAAGTTACAGTCGAATTTAATTACAAATAATAAGAAACTATTGGCCATATAACTAAATTATTTTTCAGATAATTTTAAACCAGAGTTTGAGTTGCGCACAACAAAGATCGGCATCAGCATGCCGTGTTGAAAAATATTTTTATTATCAAATTAACACCAGCACGTGTATGCATCTGTGAGTGAGTGAGTACTGAGTACTTACTTACCTTTCACTTGTATGATTTAGATTTTCACGAGTTACATGGAATCCATATCAGCATCTGTAATGGGCTTGAGTAAATTGGTTATTAAATTTTATTTTTTGTTAATACTAAAAGTTTCTTCGCTTCCGTTAACATAAGCCTTCAACAAGTACCCAGGGGATAATATAGGTTTTATTTGAAATTTCATCCCAATTTTGGCACTTTTGGCAGTTACTATATTCAGACGCGTTTTTGAATTTCAAGTATATACCTATAAACATTTCATCAATCCATTGTGTCATTGTGTAAGCGTAATTGGATTTCCTTATCAAATTCTATTTAAAATCATACATAGTCTGCAGCTACGTCCCGTATTCCTATCATCATGTGAATTCCTGAACACACTTAAAAAATAATAAAAATACCATTACCATGGTCTATCTAAATCCACTTGGATATCAAACTAAACTCAAACTGATTGTCAAAAAAGTAGATATTAGATACACCCTAACTAATTGTAACATTTCCTTGAAACAGGTTTAGCTGTAATTTAATTAAATAACAAAAATATGAAAGCTTCTCTGGTGCGAACCTCTTATAATACGACAAACGAAAAACATGTAAAAAAAAGAAAGAAACGAATCTGATTTTGTTGAAACATTTAATAGAAAAAATGAGTTGTTAAATAAAAACACAATATCATGTTTTTTTTGCATATCTAATGACAAAACTAGAGTCCTATTTAAATAAGACTTTTTTTCTCATAATATACAATATGCAAAAAATGATCCTTTTTGTATATTATTATACTTACGAAGGAATTTCAATGATTAACCAAACTGTTGCTTATTTTTATACTTCCGTAAGTCATAAGTCACACTTTTATATAAATAAAACCCAACTTTTGCAACACTTTAGAATGACGTCTGAGTGGATCAAAAGTCACATTATTAAAAACCCAGCATTTCATGCATATAGCTGCCAGTCAGCAATGTTTTGCAAAAATGTTTTTTTTTGCATTATTTCAATTTCAACCAGGAAGTAACTCAATCAAGCCTTTTCTTTCATTGTTTATAGAAAACGTCAGATTAAATTTGCTCCAAGGGAGTTGAGTAGGTAGGTATGTATACATCAAGCAAAGAGTCTAATTCGATTTTGTCGAAAGTAAAATTCAGCAGAATGCAATGCAACCATATAAAAAAACAATCATATCAACTTATTCGCTGTAGGCCCTACAACCACCATCAACTATAGCAAAGCGACAAAATTTCTGCCACAAAGTGCATATATGAGCAAAATGGTACTTGTCTCTTTCTCTTTTCTGCTTTTGCTTCCGAGAGAAATTCCACTCGGCATCCTTTTCTCCCTTCTTCCCTGACAAATCACCAAAAAGTCTGTCTGTGTGAGTGACACTCTTAAACGGGGCTCGCTCGCTGTTGCGGAGAAAAATCTTTACGTTTCGCGGATAATTTGCATAAACTAAGAAAACTAATTCCCCATCCCCATGCCTCTGATTAAATCATGTGCACTACTTAATGCCGAAATACCGACAAAGTGAGTGGAGTAGTACGGACGACAGCAAAAAAATATATATGAATTTGGTCACTGCGTACTTGAAAGGGAAATAAGGGAACAAGTGGGCCAAGTTGTCCTCCTGCGTTTGAACCGTGTTTTTTATTGCGGTGGCTTTTTTTCCACGTTGATCATTGCCGAAAACCTACTTTTTGCACTCATTGTCTACGTATTATTTGCGTAGTTAGTGATCCATATTATGCAGGAATGTAGCTAAAGAACTTGCAGCATTAAAAAGTATGTAATATACGGTATATATGTATGTATAAAAAAAATCCGACTCTCTGGGTTGTGGTGGTATGTTTCAATGTTTCAGAGAGAGAGGCTAACACTTGCGTATTATTCATCAAGATAATAATCACGGTTGTACTTTTACTGCTCAAGTGCAAAAAACCTAACTTTTTTTTACACACAAAGTTATATTCTTCTCGCTGTGAGACTACATACGTGTGTTTCTCTGCCGTCAGTATTATCTGTTTATCTTTTGCGTCTTGGCTGCTGCTGCACCACTGCAAAATGCAAGTGTAACGTTGAAAGTCCCATTTAGACTTCCTTCCGTGCGTGTTTCGTTCTTCACCTTCACCTACTCTCCTTCTCGCTTCTTTTCCTTTTTATGTGTACTCTTTTTATCGACCAAAGCTGACACTTTTTTTTTAAAAAAAAAAGAAGAAAGAACTCTATATTTCTGCATTAGTTTTTTTTTGCTTGTCAAATGAGAAAAATTGTAATCAGATTACGAGGCTTAGTTGACAAAGCTTGTTGCATTGTGACAGAGTCGCGGCGGTATCAAAACTCATTAGCTAAACTATTTCATTAGTGAGTTAGTCACAGCACTTTATTGTCGCGTTTTGTGGACCCTCACAAACCTGAACGCAGCTAAGATTCATGATATATATATATATATGAAATGCAAGCAATTACCACACATGGCACACAACAACAGCAACACATTATATCTCGACAACTCAATTGACAATCGGATGTCTCTCTTTACGTCTCAATTTACAGGACGCTGCGTGACATTGCGGGGAGGGATCAGGTAAAACTTGACGTGAGATGGTGCAACGACTTTTTTTTTTATTGCTTTAACTTCCCTATAACACCAGAGACACGCCAACGGTACGTATGTGGGTAAAAGGCAAAAGGATTTAAGTCTATGCTAATGATTGAGACAATATTTCAATTTTTCTCGACATCAAATCAATGTTCCACCCATTCTTTTCCCACTGTACCATGCTCGTCCGGAATCTGGCAAAAAAACGTGTATTTTATTATTAAATTTAAAAAGTATACATTTTTTTCGAGCATGCAAATAAATCATTCATCATAAATTGCAGCAATATTATGCATCCTGGCTCCCATTGCATGCATTGTTGTTTTTAGCGTGCAAAAGTGCAAACAATGTTTGCTGATAAGCAAAACTCCAAAAATAAACAAAACCATTCCCAAAATAGAAATTCACACCATTAGAGATCGATTTTCCCCCTCGCGGAAATGCCATAAAATTAAAAACAAAGTTGAGTTTCTTTGCTAACAAATAATAGTTAGCATGGGAATGTTTGGGTGAAGCGATTTGGAAAAGTATCATCTTGAGACGCTTCATGAGCTTGTTACAAGCATAACAAAATGCGTCATACATCCTGTGAAAAAATTAAGAAAAACAACCATTTTATTCCTCCACTTTTCAACGTGCAAAAAATGCTACCTGTGCGTAATACTTACACTATATGGAAAGGAAAAAAATGGGATGCAATGCAGGTGAGTAGAAAATAAAAAGTGTGGACGACTCACAGAGTGGAGTTACATTTTTTATATATATTTTTTAATGATTTTGAAAAAAAGTAAGTTGATACAAGGGCAAGGTGGGGGATGTTGCTGTTTTCTATTTCTCATGCATATGTGTGCCTTTTCATTCCCATATTGTGCACGCTGCTTTTTAGCTGATGGGTTCATTGAGAAAATCCCCATTCCGTCATGACAGGATGAGTAATGTAACTCACGTTTCCGGTTAGTAGGCCTCTTGAACACGAGTTTGTGTCTCTGTCTTTCCCATTCACCCGCTTATTACCACGATTATAACTATACTCATTGTTTAACTCGTAACAGACAACTATATAGTACTTATTATTGAATCATACAACCGCGTGTTACATTTATTTACAAAAAAGCATGGCAGTAGTAGTGGTGGTGGTGGTGGCAAACTATATAGTTGTATTGTAGATTGTGGAGCATACTTACTACTACCCACGAACGAACTATCATCATCTCATTTTTTGAGAAATGCAGTTGGTGAGTCAAGTGCATTCGTACAAACTGACTCTGGTTTCCTTCCCACAGGGGTGCATTGCATTTTGCCTCGTCTAAAAAAGTCATTCGTTACACATATTATTCCCCTCTCCACACGATACTATTTTCCTATATATTATCCCTATCTCCGTAATATCCGCTGCAGAAAAATCCCATAGAAAATATTAATCTCCATCTATCGTGTTGGTAATTGTTGTAGTTTGAAGCCGGAGGGTGTTGTACTGGATGCATGTATATGTTAATGACGCCCAATTTGAATGAAACATTAGCTGATAGGCTTGCACTTCACTTATCCAATCATCGTTGTACACAAATTTCTCGCATGTCAATCATTCGTCTCGTGCATATGTATATACGGTTTTTGTTTCTTCCTCGCCAGACTAATTCCCTTCGTTCGTATTAAGATGATTATTGAGTGCTAATCAATCGTCATACGTCACCAGTTGAAGTGCACGCCGTTTAGCGAGACTCATCAAGTGGTAATCATTGAATGCAAATAAGTGGATGTCTCATGCTAATCAGTAGTAACAACAACGTCAAGTGCTTCAAGTTAGAGTCCTTTGTTTGAGAGAAAAGCTATATACATTTTAGGACGAGCACGTAATGCCCACCGTATTTAGCATGGCAGAGAGAAATTCTTCCGCGCCTGATGCATATTAAATGACAATTTTCCTCGCATTACAGCCAATAGCCATCAGCTCTTTCCCTGAATAAATACATTTTAATCAAGATCCTGCACTTTACAACATGCATTATATGTTATTATAAGACTGTGCATAAAGGCAGTCTGCGGGAGTAATCTTGACAAATTTTGTTTAATGCTATCATCCCTCTCAACTCTTCAAGTCCTGAAACTAACTATCCCAGCAGCAGAGCTTTTTGTCACTATCATTTTTCCGAGTGACTTACTTTCCACTATTTTTCCTACATGGGTTTTTTATCACCATTATTGCATTGCATTGACTGCGGCTGTAAGGGAAACACGGTATAAACAATCATCATCATGAAGCAAGAAAGAAGCATAATGTCGTACCTATTTACCTTACCTCAAGGGCTGTCTACCCCAAAACACAGAAATATTTTGCTGAATGAAATAATAAGATTGTGGACAGATTTATGGGCTTTTCAAATAGGATGCTGCGGTTTCTGAAATCTTGGCCGCTGTGATTAAAAGTGAGAAGGATATATCGTAGTTCGTAGTATTTGCCTGAGGTTCGTGAATTGTCTCTAGCGTAGTAGTGGTGGGATGATGATGATAATGATGATATTCCCTAGTAAAAATTTATTAGACAAACTTTCTGATGTAAAACAATTGGAATCGTGAAAGATTAGGAACAACGGCAGAAGAACGCAGGGCGACCACTGAACATATAGAAATGCGGTTAGTATAAGCATATAAAATAAAACTTAAGATTTTCTTCACTTTTCTTAGGGTGGCTCTCTAGATCTGATGGTGGTGGTGATGATGAGGCGGTGAACCCATTTTCCCATGAATATTCATGCAGATCTCTAGTGGAAATTGTCTCAGCCAGCACAAATGGTGCATACTTTTGGTGAAAAGTTTTTTGACAGTGAGGAATTGCAACAAGACTCATTATTATTTTCGATAGAGAACATTTTCTTGCGAGGTGATCATCATAAAACTAGTTGAATAATTGGGGAGCACCCTTCCCACAAAAAGTGTGAGTTGCACGGATATATGTGAGAGTTTCAACTAAAAAAGCAAATTGTTTTAGAGCTACATCATCATCCATCACGGCTTGCTTCTGGTCTGGTGATGATGGGGATGGATGCAGTGGATGCAGTCAGGCAAAAAGATCACCTCGTAAAAAAATCCTTTATTGAATTCATATGACACACACGCTAGGTTCTTCTCACAGCGAAAAAGGATGACGACGACGAGGATCTTCAGCAGAATGTATGTAGCAGCAGTTGGTGTAAGTAGAGATGAGGAGAGAGAATGATAGGACGGACGCATGGCGCTCAGTATCACAACCTTGGACTGACAACGGCTTAACGTTTGATATCAGTGAACATTAGAGTTGGTTAAAAGTTCACAATATGTCATGCTGAGGATGATGATGAGACCATGATGACGACGGGCTGAGGTGGCTGTGCATATGGATGATGTGGCATGGCAGGTGAAACTTTACAGCATGCTAGAAACGCATTTATGAGGCTTTGGTTGTTAGTTGTGACAAGTAGGCTAATCATTGTCTTCATTCATACGAAGAAAAACATGGTGGCCACTGGCCTCCTCCTCCTCGTCATCATCCTCCTCCGCCTTTGAAATTATCAGCATGTGCTGAGGCAGGCAGGCAGGTTGGTTGCAAATCCAATAATCTAAATGTGAGTGCACTGCTCTCTATGGAGTGGGTCTTCTTGTTTTCGACTTTTCATTAAAAACTTTTTTTTTCATTTTTGGCATTTTCATGCATTCATCCGGGTACAGCCATGATGACCATCATAACACATAATAATCGCTTTCATCATCATCATCTCAGTTCCCTATATATTCAGTCTAAACCTTTAAATCTGATCTGTTCATCTGAATTGAGTGTGGTTAGAATTTGCGGATGTTGTGCCAAAAAGGAAAATTGCATGAGGCAAGTAAAATATTGTCGTTTAGAAAGAAAGAAAAAAATGTGCATTTGCATATTGGATTACAGGAGGCAGGCAGGCAGGCAGGGGCATCAATAAACTTTTTTTGGGGCTTTTCTCTCGAGAAATGAAGTAAAGAGCACGTAAGTTGCAAGAGTGGAGGATGACGACTATAAAAAAAATGTTGTTTGCCATTGAAAGTTTCCACGTTTTCACTTGGTTCTAGTAATCAAGCCAACCTTAACCAGCCGTAGCTGCAAGCTAAGCAAGCAAGCCAAAATCAGCCAGCGAGTTATTTTGCATGCGTTTATTTGATGCACTCATTCTCATTATGGTTTAAGGTGATACTTTTAACAGATTTCAAAAAAAAGAACTAGCACAACCTACGGTAGACAGACACACAATCTCAGTCAGAAGAGGTACATGAAATAACGCTTTATATATTTTGACGACTTTATTTAATTCTACGTAAACATGTCGAAAGCAATTTTCACTAAGTAAATCCTCGTACCTATCTTAAAATCTCGCCAGATACGCATCCAAACTATAACATCATCATTTCTAAATAATAATAAAAAAATGCACCTGTGCATCTTTCAGAAAATAAAATCATCATCCCTATATATACACAATACGTAACTTACAAATGCGTGTGAGATGGGGAATGTGAAAAGCAGTATAATTCGCAATTCACACTTTTCCTCCTACATACGTATATATTTTGTTTTCATTATGGTATTGCGTGGAAAAGAAGCCCCTCTGTCCAAACTTAATATGTGTGAACATTTAATGAATTATTGAGTTACTACATCAAGGCAGATGCAAGATGCATGTTTCTTGGCCATAATTTTATGTAATGATCATATTTTACTCCTATATTTTCTCACTACATGCAACTCGAGGGGCTACGAGGCAAAAGAAAGTAAATTTCCTTGTAACATCTAATATAACAGGTAAAATTTGTGTGGATTTTGCATTAAAAATACTACTGTTTTTGCTCATCCGAGCGAATTTCACGAGTTGGTTGAAAACCACACGTTACTGTAGCTCACACACGTGCTTTATTGGCTTTATATAGAGAAAATTTAATGTAATGTAAACATTTGCGAGAACGTGCTGTTCTCACCTGCTCATCTTTGTTATGGCGTAATCCACCCGAGATTAGCAATTACTCACTTAAAATATAGTCTCACAAAAAATCAATATAGCAGCAGATCATCATGATAATTTGTCATGCTCGCGTCCTGCGCCGTGGTTGTAATGTTAGTGTAATAGTAATAATGTTCTCTCGTCAAAAATACCATTCAAAAAAAGATGTGTTAAGCGCAGTTGCTTGACCTGGCGCATCATCTTTGTTGGTATAATAAATTGGGGAAATCTAGCGCGATTATATGGTAACAAAGGGTAGAAGAAGTGAGCCTTATTAAACCTGATTTGCAACAATCAATAAATAAAATGTTGAGGAATGTAAATGTATGTCTGCAAAAAAAAAAGAATCTGTTAGAGAGGAAGGATATATTCGTATATTATGTGTATTTTTTTTATTCATTGTTTTCTAAGCTTCATTGCCCTTTATTCTATAATAATGATTACTGGTGAAAGTTTTAAAAAGATGATTGTTCTGGTGTAGAATGACAATGTCAAACATACATAACGTAACAGACAGAGAGTGACGACGACGGTGCGGCAGTGAGCATCATAAACTTGCTGCTTTGTATGCATTTGTTTATAACGCGTGCAGTTTATGATGCGGCGGCGTCAGATATGAGGATGATGCGCGGTATGGGCTCGACGTTTTGGTCAACCTTTGAAAGCCAATGCCGGATTGATCTTTTTAGGCAGGTGCAGGTGGTAGTACTATAATGGGATGGGTATATGGGTATGCACGCAGAGCGCAGAGGTAGCAAATTAATTTTGTGCTGATAATTACCTAACTGATAAATCGAGAGGATTATGAGCCCATTGTTGGTTTTATTCAATAGACCCTTTCATCAGAGGGAATCCATTGTCTTCATATGAATAAATTACATTTTTGCTACAAACAAACCAAACTACAAAACATTGTGATTTGAGAACATTCTGCCGTTGGTATGTGCTCATTAAAATGTATGCATCTTGGATTAATTGGGCTATACAATCGTGCGATACGAACTGCATGCCGGTGTCTACCGCCGTCATGCATGACTAGAGAAAATATGAATGGAAATGAGTCGGTCGCGTTACAAATATATCTCGCTCTTGGTTTCAATACGACTTTAAAAAAAAAAGGAAACTACCCCTGCTGCTGGTATGGCTCCGATATAATAATGATTATGATATTTTTTCGCATTTTTAAATCAAAAGTAAAATGAGTAGTAGAGTACTCTACACTTATTGTTTTATTTACAAAAAAGTTTTTTGAACCCTTCTACTTTCTGATAAGTTTTGAGATGAGTGACGACACGTCAGTTGTCGAAAAGTCAAGGGTGAAGTGAAGTTGCGTAAATCTTGTGTGCAAAGTTGCTATCATTCATTGAGAGAAAACGAAGTAAAAATGTTACATTTCATCAGACTTGTCAGATTATATGAAATCCACTATGGTAATAAGATTCACTATTCTTTGGTCACTTGCTCCAAGTGTGTTCCTTAACCTGGTGTAAATCAATGGGGATCAGATTTGTTAGAAACTTTATATGCGACTTTTTTATGCTTTTAAGACCTTGATCACTCCCATAAAGTGGCAAGTTCAGCTCTCGCTGCTTGTTGTCGTTAAATATATTACATCTTATCTCGTAAAATGCATTTTGTCATTAAGCAGCTCCAATAATGGACGCGACATCCTGACAAGATATAACCACTTTTATTGTATCAATTGAATTGTCAGCTACGTCACGTGACCATTTGTGATTAGCGTGTGTCGTATAGGCACATTGGAACTTGCTGCTTGTTCTCACATTGTACGTACAATCTAAGTAGATTGCTATTCTTATTACTTTCATAATGGTGACACACCTTTTTACCTTTAACCGTTTTATATTGTATTATTGGGCAAATCTTTCAAAAAATGTTGAATATCACGATAATTTCAAATACTTACGTGCCATTGCAGTGGCACTGGCCATGATAAACAAAATCATAAAATTTTGTCAATTCAAAAAATGCAAAACGAATCAATTTATGTAGCTTTTCGGCTCTCTTGTTAAGCCTCAATGTTATCGTAATTAAGGAGAACATTTACTGTGGTAAAGCGGCTTTTCGTACGTGATGTTTTATAGGTAGTTTATTTTAAAATGTGCGTGGTTTACATGTGGTTAACTAGATTCGTGTGTAGGAAAGTAATCCGAAAGCTGAGTACGCATATCCCGTAAATAAAATGATCGGTCGGTTTTCTAGAAAAAATGAATTGTTGTAGAACATTGGTGAAAATCCTAGTGGCCCACTTTTGAATAAAATTGCATCGCAATTCTATTGCTCGTTTTGCTCATTGCATAATCAACTGCATTTTAGAATGCTCCTAGAATTTTTAGGAATCCCTCATTTGGAACTATCTGACTAGATATTATAATTCAATGACTGCAATATCTATTATTGCACGGTGCACTTACTTGCTCTCATGATGATGATCATCTTTCATCTTTTCAAGTTTTGTGTGCATCCTGCAATTTCCACACCACCTTAGTTTCCGCTTGAGCAGTAGTACATCATAAGTAAATGAAATTAACTGCAATGCATTTGCAATGCCCGTTGAACGCACAAGTGCATTAACACTCGATTATTGTTACATACACGTATCTTTTACGGGTTGGGAATTGAGAATTAGGAAATTTTATAAAAACGGACATTTTCCGA
Organism: Dicranocentrus wangi; assembly: GCA_036850665.1. Taxonomy (NCBI): domain Eukaryota; kingdom Metazoa; phylum Arthropoda; class Collembola; order Entomobryomorpha; family Entomobryidae; genus Dicranocentrus; species Dicranocentrus wangi. The sequence goes on along the minus strand of JAANSN010000140.1, from coordinate 13,866 downwards.
GATTGAAATAGGGTAACGAGATTCTTTGGTCTATTAATTTTATTGTGCACTGTTCATATAATTCTACATCTCAATTAATAACTGATTGTGAGAGCATTCGTTTCTGGCTTTACATTGTTTGTGCGATGATGATAGTGCTTATGACTGTGACTTTTGTATACACTGATTGCCTATATTAGCAAGTTCCTTCACGGGTTGGGAAAAGAGATGATGATTGTTTTAGAGGGGATGCCGATGCGGAGCATGAATCTTTAGAAAATGCCTCAGCATTGTTACCAGGCTGGCCAAATATAATGATAATAACGTATTATTATTTTGCAATTGTTCGAATTACAATTAGTAGTAAAGTCGTACGATGAAACATACAAAACTCGACATAATAAAAATTATTAGTCATGGGCATCCCCATAAACATGATTTCATCCTTAAATTTTTCGTCAGAGGAAATCAAATGTGACATGGTAGCTAAAATCAAAAATACGCTTGTTTGTTATACTTTTGCTGCTTGCATCAGTATCATGTATTCTGCATTTAAAAGCTGAATGCAAAGTTCTACTAATTAATAATACCACCCATGTTTCATTATTGCAAGTCAAATTGTTAAATTAAGTTGAGAACTAATTGAACAAAACTTCATTTCCATTGTTACATTGTAAATGTGCAAAGTCTGTTGTGGCATTTATTTTTACAAATTCAAAAATGACACACTGCTTCCTCCTTTGCTACTTGACTATTTTTTTCCACATGAGGTGAATTTAATTGGTAGGTTGGTTGTAACCTACAAGAGGATCCTTTCACGATTGCCGTATAAACGTATAATCAACACAGCCACAGTAGTCAAACCTGTCATCGTGAAACGTTACCATTCTAGGGATTCTTTGCAAAGGTTCATTGACAGTCTGGCTGACTTACAAATTAGAGGGAACTTAAAATGCTGTCTACAAGGACAGTGATGATGTGCTGTTATTCAAGGGTATATGTCTACTCTTTAAAAATTATAGTGTTGACTGAGGAGGATGAGAGGAACCTGCAAAAAATGGGCATATATAGCTGCTAATCCTTTGTGTACAACCTTGCACGTACAAGTGATACTGATAATAATAATAAACGAGCATTTTCTCAAAATGGGATTGACGAACTTGAGGATCTTACTTTCATTTGATTCTTCTTGCCAAGCAAATAAATACCTATATACCTATGCCTAGGTTCATTATAACTTCATTGAATTACATGACTGACAGCGACGACAACAGACAACAACGCTCTACCCTTTGTGACATTATATCATTGCATGTCATAAATGAAATTGCAAATCCGGCAATCAGAATAGATCACAAACAGCACAATTAATAATAATATTCCTTGTAAATCTCAAAGTCCAACTGCATCATTGTCAACTTGCCCCAGGAAGTTTCTTGATATCTCCCCAGCAAGACGCAGGCGCAGGTGTAGTTGAGGTAGCTCATCCTCTTAATCACTACTACTGCAAGCGGATCACTGCAAAAAAAAACTAATAATTTCACGAATTTCATGCGTAATCGTTTTTTTTTGGTCACTTTAAACTAAACTACATTGAATCATAAACTCTGTAACAATAATAATAAAAGCGCTAAGCGTTTTCCCTATCATCATCATAACCTCTATTAGCTCATCTCTCAGGTAAAAACTAGAAAGTGATAGAGGAGTTTTATGGATTTTATGACATGACTTAAATCTACACGCCGACAAGAAAGCGGATGCGTAATCAATTATGAATTCAACATTATTCATGAATTTATAGCCGTTGGACAAGGCAGAAATGGTTGGTTATCATGCAGCTCACGAGTATTAGCATTATGCGGTGGTGTTTTATTGACAATGAAGCTAACAAAAGTGTCGGTTACGCGCATACTTATATATTGTTGGGAAAATGATGAGTGGAAAGGTTTCACTTTTGTAATTTGCCATTAGAAAAAAAATATGTCTGTTAGCTAACAAGCAATTTTTGGTCGTTGTTCTTAAATTCAATTTCATTTGGGTCTAATAAAAACGTGGAAAACAAGAAACGATAATGGTTTGATATGATGACAGATTTCAATAAATTATGACGAGGGACTGTGACCTTATGCGTTTTAAATTGTGTACATCGTGATAGACTTACTACTAGTGCATGAAAAGCAAAACTCGACATGAGATAATTACACTCTGTCGTCGTCCGTCGTACATGGGAAGTGGACTAAACTCAAGAGCGCATAATGTGTAACAAAGAGACGTGTAGGCAAGCGACGAAACCAAAATCCTCTCGACAAAAAGCACTTTTCGAACGAGATAAATGGCAAGAACAGAACATATCCGGTTCCTTTCCTCGCTATCTAGTCTAATGAAATGGCTTTTCAAGATAAAAATGAACTTTTATCATTCAATTCCCCCATCATCCAGTCCACCAAATATCACTTTCTGTTGTAAGAATATTTTATTGTGTGAAAGTGTAATTCGCTTTTATCCCTTTATGATCATTGTTCGTGTGATGTCACTCACTCAGTCAGCTCTAAGCATTGTTGCAAAGCTGATTCTTGGTAGGCACTTAAGGGACACCTTCTAATTCGCCCTGTCAACCTGAAATGAATGAACTTGACATGAAAGTTTTAATTTTCCAGATGTGCACATTTGTACTCTGTACCGTTTCCGACAAGTCTATCGAAAAAAAAACTTTTTGTTTTAGAAAGTGTCGGGAAGTGGAATACTATTATAGGGATGATGGCATGATGAACTTTGTAATTATTTTTGCGTATTTGACGATAAAAAATAGAAAGTGAAATTAGCACAGTTATGAAACGTTGTAATAGTTTGATTAATGATACTTACAAAAACCCTGGACGCGTTGAATGTGTTTTCAGAAATGAAATGTGTACTAAACTTGTATTCTCGAAATCTAAATCATCCTTTGTGGTATAAAAGCTTTGAGAAATTAATCATACGTATATCTCAGAAAACTCATTTTTTGCGTATATAGCCGCCCCATTCCAGTAACTTTTCCTATCTAAAATTATAAGGTTTCGTATATGCTACGCCTATAAAGAAAGAGTTGTAAAAAAATGGGACGTGCGTAGCTGAAAGTGTTCGTGTAGGCATTTGTCATTTGTCATACACTCAAGTGAATTGGGAACACCACTGCGCACCTTGGCCGGTGGCGTGCATCACAGAAGTAATCTGAATGGACGGTGATGGCCATTTGAGTTTAAGAACGAACTGACAAATTAGCACAGAGTCCCGTTTTACTTTTGTTTTGTAAGTCATCATCATATCACGAAAATTTGCAAGAAAGAAATAGATGTAACGCCGCCGTGCGCCATGTACCCTAAACGACGTCTTTCCATTAGCGTCAGTCTGGTGAGAAGAAGAGCCCAAACGGTGTACGCACTAGTAAACTCTTAGCAGGTGGATTCAGACAGGAATTTGACAGACAAACTCATGTGCAACACCAAAATCCGTTCTGGCTACATTCAAAGTTGTAACTCCGGCTACAACTTTTATAAATTTCTTACTACAAGACATGAATTCACCGCATTCTTTTCAGCATGCACATCGACAGTTGGTTTTACAATTTGAGAGTCTTCTGTCAATGCTCATTTACCAATACTTTTGCGAACCAATTGAATCTTGTTGGTAAAATAAATTAATGACATGCAGTCCATAATATGCATATACATATATTAGAATTTTCCAGACACTTAAAACTCTACTCGCCCAACAAATTTCAAGCTACAGTTTAATGTAACAACTGGGATGTTTTGACTGGATCTCGAATGTGATATGCAACCGCAAATAAAATGCTCGTCCATTACACGGTGTGTAAGCGACATCCTGTAATCGTTTGTGTCTTCACAAACGCAGGAATTTCACGTAAGCAAATTTACCAGGACAAAGTACCTCGTATGCCCTACTTCCACATTTTTATTAAAAATTGTGTTTATATACAAGACGGTAAAGTAGCTCAAATGAAACTCAAAGTAAAAGATATATAGTGCATGCATGGTATGGTGAAGAGCATGGGGCTTACTTATAGCTTTCTTTCGACGTCGATGCAATTAGAAAACATTGTCTGAAATTAGTAAGTACCACACCAAAAAATGTATCAAAATTGGTGTCTAATTATACAGAAAATCAATTAGAGTGCTTATAAAATCATACAGGCAGGTTAATGTCCTCTGTGAAAGAGGCTGTGTTAAGCCGTGGGTCTTCAGTAGTTTGTTTGATGGCATTGTCTTCCAATCGTCGTCGTGGTACCCCCAACATGTCATAAATGTAAATGGTGAAATGAACGGAAAATCTATGAAACGGCAGAAAACTGAAAAATATAATTGCGCACCGGTTTCATTGTCATACACTCGTACTAACTTTGCCATAGTACCCGAAATCTCGTTTACTCAATGTTACTATTGAAAAGGTGGAAGTCGCAAGGATACTTTTTTGTTTTCAAAACTCGAATGAGGTGAGACTCGAATGGTTTGGTGTATTGAGTGACGCGTTTTATTATATTTCAGCCATATGCATGTAATAAATGTGTATATAATATAGAATTTGAAATAAAAATGGGAGGTACGGCTGAAGTTTTAATAGGTATTAACGAGGTAAGAAAAGCCACACTTTATAGAAAATTAACGTATGCAGGAGTCACTCCAAAAAGGTCGTTTTACGGCTTGTTCAAGCAGATCTTCACCCGTGAGCTTGTCCTTACAATCATCGTCATCATCATCATCATCATCATATTGCTGTAGTATTGAAAATTCCGTCTGAACAAAACCTCTTTTTTGTAAAGCTTACGGTTCCCATTCAATATTACTTTTGGACAAGGGCCAGAACAAGGAGTGTGGTTACCTCATGGAATACAAAATGGGCATTTCATGGAATCAGTTTCTTCTTTTCATATTATCAAACATAAATGCTTGACAGCAGTTGAATGCAACTTTTATGGATGTATCTTCACAACATGCATTGGATATGCTACTACTACTTCTACGACTTAAAAACTCAATTTAAGGCTTAACCTTCTCGCCATATTATGCAAGTTTCAAATGTCCCGTTGTCACCAAATGATACACCAATAATGGGAGTATGTCATGTCATTCTTCCTGAAGAGATGTGGGCAAGAGTTCATGTTTATCGGGAGATAAGACAGGAAAAATGCGAAACGGTTTATTAAAACGTGGTTTTCTACAAGCTACTTAAGTGGCATAATATTTGCAGCATAGCAGCAGCACCAGAAGGTTATCCAAACCGACGAGTGCATATTACCTGGTTCCTTGGATGGTGATTGCAAAAGAGAGTTTAGTTCGATGATAATATGTGACTCATTCATACTCATAACATGATTTCAGAATATAATCTTCAGAAATCATCTTGCTAATATGCATTTTATGGGTAAGCTATACGACTGAAAATAACCTTCAATTATTGATGATGCTGCTGTTGCTGACCCAACCGATTCCTGATCCATTGATGCTTTTCCGCTCGTGAAACGTGGACCTTTATCAGGATGTGTAGAGGTATATATTTAGGTCAATCGTGTCTGCAACATTACGTGTCGCATGCTTAGCTGCATAGCAGGTTGGGTGTAAATTCGGTAATATTTTTTCTTTTTACAAATGTAATAGTAATCATTCAAAGACGTTTTTGATAATTATTGGGCAGGGTACGTTTACAAAAGTCCCGTTTTACTGCATCATCACACTCACCCCCTTGCACACATTTAGCACACGGAGCAACAAAGCATTTCTTCGTCCCTGTGTGTGTAATATTGGGTTGATTTGATAATAATGCAATGCGTAAAACCCAACAAAATAATCAGTAAGGAAAAGCTGAAATATAAAATATAACGGAGCTCCTGCCTGACTCAGTCAAGTGGACCAAAAAGTAGAAATGAAATACCGAATTTAAAATGGGAAAGGAGAGATGATGATGCGACGAGAAAGATGAAAGAAGCAACACCAAAGTTGTTTGATAGGCCATGATTCATGATTCACAACAGTGATGAAACTTTGAAACTGTTTTCTGTTGTACTGTATATACATGTACACACACATAATATCCCCGCAACTTTTCTACTCATTTGTTTGCTGTTCCTCGTGCACCAAACAAATCAAGGCGTATATAAATTTATATGAGTGAACAAGAAAGATCAGTGATCACCATGCATAATGCTTGCAAGGCGTTGCAAGTTGCAAATATTCAGGAGAAAAAGTATTCTCGAGAGATTCGTAAGTTTTTCGGAGGTAAATGAAACGTCCACACCTGCGCATCTTGTGGGTGAGGTCGATCTGAGAATTTCATAAAGTTTCTCGTGCATGTAAACGCCTCAACCAACGAACGTATTACATTCATTTCAATTTTACATGTTCCAAATTTTCCTTAAATGCTGATTATATGATTATTATTTTTAACACGACAAGTGACATGATGAGGATTGCTGGTTCGACTTAAAATCCATTTATTTGTAGTACTGATTGACCCTCCGTTCGTCGTTTTGTAACATTACCTGCAGGAGTGCTAAAAATGTATGATTTTTAAACTTTTAACCATATATGCCCCGTCGTGGCTGAGAAGGGCTAAACGAAAAAAATAGTTTAAATGGACGCGTTTTTATGCTGCATACATAAAGAACGTTATAAAAACAGTTTAAACCATGTCATTGGGCATTTTAACATGTCATGACTAAACTTGGTAGCAACCGAACAAATAATAAGATTCCATCTAACAATACGTATGAATATTTTTTTTGAAATTCTCGCACACACTCCAATTTATGCGGCAGCATTAATGTCATCATCATGAATGACCAACATTATAAAAGTAACATGGAGGATGGATGGGTGGTGGTAAAAAAAAGTCGCATCCTATTATCCACAGTAACAGTTACACGCGGACTGTGGACATATTCTCACTGACAACGAGTGGCTTGGTTGGTTGTTTACGTACTTATGGTTGCTGACATTGCTGATGCGAGAAAAGAGTTAATGATGATGATGATGATGATGATGGTGTTTTTGAATGAGTCCCATCTCAGCTTTATTTTTAGCATCAGTTGTATGAGCGAGGAGGGTTGTCTGTCAAAATTACGCGATGTTGGTATCAACCAATCTTCATGTCACAGCAGATTAGACGGATGATGTTGCAACGGAGGCTGAGCCAACTTACCTGTGAATTGCCAACCAGGTAAGCGAGAAATTGTGGGTCGGTCAGCAGGAGTCTAGATCCTTTCGGTAACTGCACACTTCCCTAAAGAACGATGAACGATGATGCATCATGCATGAACTGATGTTGACGAGAGAGATGAGAACGAATATTTGTCGAAAACATGCGCGTGTATTTTTAGATCTGTTGATGCTCTCCTATCGTAAGCAATAGGCATACGCCTACTGAACGAGAAAACATAGAGGATGATGATGAATGGATAAGAAACTGAAGAGATGTGATTCGATTACAACTAATGTATGTCGGGTTGTGTGTGCAGTTTGACAACGTACGTAAACATGGAACATAAATGATTTTAATATTAGAATTACTGTAGATATTATTTAAGATATTTGTGAATGACAGTTGCTCTGTAATTCTACTAATCCATGGAATTTAAAAAGTATGAAATTAGATTGCTCCTGCGTTAACTCAAGTTTTTGTCAAAGAATTTCTGTGTTAATTGTGACTATTGCGGGCATGATTGAGCGTATTGATTTTACTTTGTTGCATCAATTAAACCACACAGCCGAAGTAATAGGGAGAAATTAAATAGCTATTTTGGCTTATGCTGCAATGCTACTGGTATATATATGTATATAGTTGAATGTTTGTGAGACTCGAGTTTGCGGGCCTCCCACGCTGATTTTCTTGTATTTTCTATTCGAGGGCTACTAAAGCATGGTGTCGTCGGCAGGATGGTGGGTGGTGCGTTGGAAGAAGCAAGACGTTGTCAATTATCATCAAATGAAATGCTGAGCCTAATTTCATGTTTTGAAAGTATTGAATAACAACAATAATAGACTATTTGATTCTCAAAAACAACTAATTGACTTGAATACAAATCGGAAACTCGAAATGTCGAATCTAAATCATTGACAAAGCAAATGAATTAAAGGCTGCATATCGGGGTGATATCGACGGACTATTATAAGTGGAGGCAATCAGTACACTGTTTATAGGTAATTAACATATGGACAAATAAATGTCAGAACCTTACATTCCATATGAAAAAATAAATTAACTACGATACGATAAATTAAATTAATACGAAACTAGGTCGTTGTTTTTATCTACGTTTATAAATATTGTTTCCCTTAATAGGATCATAGTATAAGATAATAACGGCTAACGTATATAATAAGGATTAATGCTGGACAAGGAAGCTGTTTTTTTTGCACCATGCTTTCTTTATTCACGGAAATAGAAGTACAATATTACATATGGTTTTATAATGATATAGCAATACAACCTTTACAAACTTTTTCTTATGACATTCAAAAAATTGGGGGTTTCAGAGATATGACTTATTAGCGAAAATGGCAAATAGGCCAAAGAAATGGTCAGCCATTTCGGGGAGGGAGGCTAAAATCCAAAGCTACTTTACATTTAGCCTAAAAAATAAATTGGCTAAAATGAAGTTTTGATTTTTAGCCCCCTGTCCCAGAATAGCTACATTCGTGATGACTCATTCGTCGTTTTGGCTAATAAGCCTTATCTCTGAAACCTACTAGTATGACTTACATATTTAGCTTTACTGTCGGTAATGCTAATTTAGCGGAATTGAAGTGGACTTATACGTAACCCCATTGAATCTTTGCCAACCTCTGCAACCGTGCAAACAGTACATAAAATACCTGAATACTGTGGCATGAACGAGGCTCCACAGAAAGGACACTTCACTTCTGGTTTTCCACGATAAATTGGTTTGTAGGATTTGGCGCAAACGGAGAAAGGGTTGTGCTCATCATATTCCATTGCATGCTCGTCTACTGGATTCTTCTCACAAACCTGCAGCAACTTTCTAGTTTGCTGAGCCATGTCGGCCTTGGGTCCTAGCTCAAGAAGGCGTCTGGCAAAGGATGATGCAGATTTGTAGTTCTTCAACTTAAAAGTCAGGTTCATTGCAGTTCGCAAAGTTAAGATTAAATGAACAGCATCCAAACTGCAGTGAGTGAAATAGGCCGCTAGTTCACAACTTCGCTTCTGATCGTCGATTTTCTCCTTTGGAAGATCCTTCCTGAACAATTCCATCTGAAGACCTGTCATAATAATATTTTTATTTATTGAGCTACCTATACGTGAAAGAACCAGCAAATAGTATTACGTCTATAATGTGTCATCGCCTTCCTTACCCAAAATATACTCTCGGCATAAGGAAATGAGCTCTTGAGCCTTGGTGATATCAGGCTTGTTGTCAACGACCAACAGTGGAATGTTCAAGACTAAGCTTCTAAATTTCTCCATCGCTTCACCAAATTTCCCCATAGTTGTTAGCTGATAGCAACCCTAATAATGACAGAATTTTGAAAGCTGTAGTTAAATTCAGCATCATCACCGGTAAAATATGTATTACTTAAAATAAATTATAAATTTTACAAATAGCATACCTGCAGCCTTTGAATAAGATCAGCGATGGTAATACCTACAGCTGGTGCAGGAGACTTTTGGTCTTTCCAGTTTCGGAGCGGATAAAGGTTCAATGATGGCAAAATAGGAAGTGCAGTATAGGCAGCACGGGATCTAGTGTAAGCTGATAAAAATAATTGCCTGAAAGGCTCCACATTAACGATACCAAGTTGGTCATTGAGCAGTCGAGCTGCAGATTCAAAACTGCCAGCATAAATATGATCAGCGGGCAGCTTGGAACTGTTTGTCCATTGCTGTGGCACAGGGACGCCTTTGGTCGGAGCCACAAAGAAGCCTTCACTTCCAGTACCGCTTGCTGGAATCTCAACATCTGGCGGAAGCTCAATGTCATCATCAATATCCCATCCACCACCTAAACAAGAATAAAGTATATATGACGCTAATCCCTCTCGAACTAGAAGGTAATTTCCACTTGTATATATAATACATGGATGGGTCAGTTTTTTTACCTTCTCCTTCTTGGATGTCTTCTCCAGCCTTTTCTCCTTGATTGTCTTCGTCCAGTCTGGAGATCATCATCTCCCCAGCCACCGGTAGGATCCACATCTATTCCGTCCGTAATTAAGTCCGTGCCCGTTGCTAGCGTTTGCTTATTCTTAAGAGGAGGGCCTTCGAAAACGCTCTAGACGAAAACAAAATATTATTATTAGCCACTGCTGCCATATTATTATTTTGCGAATCCTAAGTTGCGTACAGGTATGGGGAAATACTCACCCTAGTCACCGTCAATAAAGGCCAGTTCTCATCAAATAAAAAAAGCGGTGGTGGCGGGGTAAGCGATTTTGCATTGGGAAGTGCCTTCAAATTTTCAAGTTGCTCTTCATCTATTAGTTCTCTGAGTTGATCAGCTTCTTCAGTTAATCCATGGTTCACCGCTGTCCAGTAGGCCAAAGATAACTGGCCACCACTTTTGAGGAGTCGAATACGTTCAAGTACATCGCCCAGTAATAACGCAGTACAATAATGAGAAGCCACATCCTTGCGGATTCCAGCAATTCTTAACATTTTCCCAAGCTTGTCCGAGTTTCCAGTGATAGTATACAGAAAAGTGAGCTTGGCAAAATTCTTGGTTCGTTGGTAACACATTTCGACCACCTAAAGAAACCATGATAAGACATGTTGTTTACTTGTTGGCAGAATATATGTAATGCTCTATTTTGTAGCAAAAGTCATACTTGATGATTTCCCTGGAGTAAAGCCATATCACCCAACTTGTCCCAGCATGCCCGATCATCCAATGCCTTAGCAGCTTCCAAAGCAATATCAATATTTCCACACTCCAATGCTAGGCCAAAGCGCGTTTTCTCATCTTTCACAAAATGAAGGGCAACTTCAGGATAACCCTTCTTTTGTAAATACGCAATAATGGCTTGACCAACCAGTTTCGAATTCCTCACCATCGTCAAAACCTATAATTAAAATAAGATTGTTAAATGTTAAAATAAAATGGCTAACTGTGATATGACAGAGAGCATATTATGTGGCCGTATTAAAGCCTACCTCATCATAATTTCTATTGATCAAAGCCAGCTTAAATCGGTATTCTGTAGGATCAATACTAAGCACACGAGGCTTGACCTCTCTGTCGAGGCAGAACACTTGATGACCTTTCACTTTTGTAATGTAGATGGGTATATCCAAGGTACGAATGATGCCGTTATCACTAAAAATGTACAATAAATTGAACGTTAGGTAATATTTACAATGCTTCTAATGTAAGAAAACTACAATGCTCAAGGTACTCAAGCACCATTTTTTTTATTCAACTTGAACTTACCCACTGGTCAACGCATATTTAATATGATTGCTGGTGGTATAAATGAATACTCCCGAATCATCCCAAGCTCCAGATTTCACGTGTGTGATTTCTTGTAAGGTTGAAAGGATCTGCAGCTTTCGATTGCATAAGGTGATGGAGCGTTTCGCCAAAAGTGCGACATGTGTCATGTCATTAGCCCAAACAACATAGCGAACTTTCGAAACTTTCACTTCAGCAAGAACCCTACATTTGCAGAACCAAATACGAGTGATATAACAGTAGTGCAATCACTGTCACACGATCACTAAACATATATTTCAAGTAAGGCAGAAGTCTTACCGCTTTTGCTGCACATCAAACAGGGTAAGCGATTCGGGCTCACGTAAAAGAAGCATTCCAGTTCCAGCAAAAAAGATTTCATCACAGTTGGGAACCTGTATCTTTTTGCTAACTTCGTTTTTCAAATTCCTAATAGCCAACTGTACAAAATTTGAATAAAAAAATAAACTAAGAGCTAAAGCAATCTTACGGGTTGTCAGTTAATTATATATAATAATGTGTAATATTACCGATTGGTTTCGGTCCAGTACAGCGAATCTATTTCTGGCTACCCAAATCGCAGTCAATCCAGACGATTTTTTGCAATCCGGTGCATCAGGATTTTGTGAATCCGTGTCCGTTGGCACCATATACAATTCAAAGCTACTGTTGTCTGTATTGGTTGTACGCGTAGTCAGAAGAACGGCATTTTCGGCCGGATTATACGACATGCTAAAATAAAACAGTAAGAGTTTTAGTTTTTGTAAACGAAAAGAAAATGTAAAGTCCATTAATACATATATTTCGTATTTAATTACCTATGGCAATTTGGACGGTTTCCACCACGAAGTTGCATAACAGCGCAATCCTTAGATGTTGTTAAATCCAGCCTCCGCATATATCGCTCCTTGATGTAATAAATCAAATTTCCATGCACAGCATACGCTGGCCTCTCACGTTCCAACTAAAGTAATAGTTACAAAGAATTGAATATCAATAAGAGTAGCCATCAACAAACCAATAGCTGAACAATGACACCTTTCAATCAAGAGCACCACCGGCACGTCAAGTCGACTTGCTTACCTTAAAAATCATCATTCCAGAATCATGACCAGCTGCAAATAAATTCAAAGTAGGGTGTGCAGCTAAAACCCAGAATCGATCTTGATCCTTTCGGAATGTTTGCAAACAAGTCCTTCTAGTCATGTCCCAAACCCGAATGCTTTTATCCTCAGAATTGGACAGAATGTATTCCTGCCTTGGATGGAAGAGGACGCAAGATACATTGTTGTAATGACCTCTGCACGTGTCCACCTCCCATGCCTGTTAGCAAAAAATATTTTTAGTATAATAATATTGTTGTATTAATTACAAATATCAGCAAATTATGCGTCTCTACTTTAGTAGCACTCAAATATTGCTCTGGTGTTGTTACCTTAGCCTCATTCATTCGCCAAAGTTTGACCAATCTATCATCCGCTCCAGAAACAATCAGAGGTAATAGTGGGGTGAAAATACGCCCAATTGACACCTCGATCGTGACCTTCCAAAACATGCCGAACAACAGCATCAGCTTGGCCAAATAAGTCTGCACTTCCGGGATGACGGTGGTGATCATCGGCTGGGCTAGTAGTAGGAGCCGTGTTCTTTTTCCGTAAGCCTATGTTGTTCGAATAATAATTACCACTGAAATACCTACTATTTTACACCTCACCTCACACGAAAATATATTTTGATATACTTTGACTAACTACTGTACGTACCAGAAATATCCCACACTCGTACAGTTTGGTCAAGTGAAGCCGAGACCACAAGATCATCAGTAGGATGAAACTGAGCACACATGACGTAGTGGTTATGACCGGTGAGAATGCAAATACAATTCCTACTTTGCCAATTCCATATGCGAATAGTTTGATCATCAGATGCACTCAGAATCCAAGGGTACTTGTGATGAAAGAATGTAGACCGAATATAATCCAAGTGCCCCAACAGGGTAAACAAACATCGCCGTTGCTTGTAGTTCCAGACCTAAAAGTCGCCATTCACACATTCATCATCCATCACCATGAGAAATCCTCCTCCCAGCAAAAGTTGACAACATGTCGTACGTTTTAAATAAAAACAGGAGACAGGAGACTATTACTATACCTTGATCTTGTAGTCATCACCACCAGACACAAATATTGGCTGCTGATTGTGAAAGCAGATCCCACGCACTGGTCCATCATGCTCCTCAAATTTCTCCAGGTACGCACACATTTGGTAATCCCAAAGCTGAATCACACCGCTGTGCAAACTGCAAAACAAAAAAGAAGAACAATCCAATCAATAATCCTCGTTTTAGTTCCCTCCCACCTTTAACCACACAACTCGAATGTCAATATAGTATATTATGAATGAAGCCCCATCATTTCAGCTATCAAATA